>BJKM01000447.1:377500-480265 GCA_015082035.1 Chaenogobius annularis | reverse complement strand
CACTCTTATTTTTTTTATAAAGAATATACCTGTACCACACACTCAAACTGTCTTTGTGTAGACATTGGGCCAGTATGATTGTTTCTGTGGCCCAAAATAAATCACTACTGGGATCACAAATATCAAGAATTCAATCAGATGTGGGATCACGTATGTTGAGTTCCTGTGGTCAGGAGTGAGTGCTGTCCGCCCCCTCAGCCCCTCCTCTACAGACTGACCTGAAGTGCTGACGTCAGGTGAAGACAGCTGAATGGGGCTCAGACTCTTCCCCTTCACACTGACTTAAAGGTGACAGCCTAGTGTGCTCTGACATTTCTCGCTCAAGGTTTTATTTGTTGTACAGTGAATTTAGTTTAAAAAAATGCTTATATTTCAGTGTTACAAATTGAATACGCGGTATAACGGTTTATAATACTAAATATTATGACCTGAATTACTTCTTTGATTCTCACACAGCACCTGTTTAAATTCCTTGACCAATGTTCTTTTTAAAGATGACCTTATGACACACGATGTTATAAAGCATCACATTTGCAATGATGTATTTGTATTTGGTAATGCTACAGAGGAAGCCTACTGGCATCAGAACTTATTACTCATATACAAACCAGCTACGCATTAGTCATTTTGTAGTAAACATAGCCTTTTTTTTTAAGAAAGAACTTAGAAATGGAATACATTTTAGTATTTTCTTTGATGGTGAATAGAAAATAAAATTGTGTGCCTGCAATTTTACAATAATTAAGTTGGCTTATGTTTACTTTCCCTACAAAAATGGAAGAGAAGAACTAGATTCAATTTCCATATTTGTTTGTTTAATCAAATGTTTTGTTGTCAGGGGTACAATAAACAATGACTCAACTGCAGAGCTGGTGGTACAGGCAGGTGGCCAGGATCCACAGGTTTACCAGGAGAAACTGTAAAGTTTTCTATTTACATCCATGTTATGCATTGTAAATTACAGTCCCAGTACCAAACCTTTTCTCACCAGTTCCCCTGTAACTACACTGATTCTGGTTACAATCAGGGTGGTGCTTGTTTTCATCATCTCTGCTGCTTAATTCTCTTTGTCTCCTAATGCCCTGATGCGTTTTCTATTTGAAGTGATAACATGTGAAAGGCAAACTTTAGATACACTTAACCTGCTGTTGTCATGATTTCATTATCTGCTTTAGTATTTTCCAGGAGGCAATATAATCTCAGTGGCTCATAAACATGTTAAATCCAACCACTTTTTGCCCTTACATCATGCTTCTTCGCTTGTCTTGTACTAGTCTCAATAACAGCGGTCTGTCTTGTAGGGCTTTAAATCTCATCTATAGAATATCAGCGCATTTTCCTGTATTTTGGGCACATTTTATATTCTGTTGTATTCCATGCCTGTTGGTAGGCTTATGTTCTTTTCCATATGACATGCACACTATGAAATAGCTGATCCACCTGATTGAATATGCATTGTTTGTCCAATTGATTGATGCCTTGATTAAAGTGATACAATCAATACAGGCTCAAAACACTCAAGCTTGAAGGCAGCCTTTAGAGCTAATTCAGACTTTAGCCAAAGAGCAAAAGTACTGACTGGATTTAAATTGCAGTACTACATTAATAAACGTGTCTTTTTAAACATTCACAGCGTCACATTTAGCTCATCCACACAAACACACAGCCCTGGCCGTCCCTTTCACCTATGCAGAACATAAAATGGGTGAAATTCTTCAGAAGATTAAAAAGACGATGAATGGCACATTGCTCCTCCCGTAGATGTTCTGCAAGATCCATCATCTTCGCAACGGCCTAATTTGACCACAGCGTGTTCTGAATACACTCAATTTAAGGACATCACAAATAATCTCAGCAACTCTGTAATAATAAACCTCGCTTTTTTATCGAACACTCAGCCAGCAATCAATAGCCTCTGACCAATCTACAACCACGGATACATGACGGGGGCGGATGTTTTCGCCGTGTACAGTATGCTGCAAAAACTGTTTGATATTTCTAACATTCATCGCAGAAAACGGAGGTGAACAGGAGATTATCGGCCCTGCTGCTTTTCAAGGTGAGTGTCGTGGGACTCCCGTGGCAAAGTTAAGTCACATTTTATCTGGGCTCACTGCGGTCAAACATCCAGGAAGCTTTTAATAAGTAGTGGCTGAATTGAAGGGAACAGTGAGTGGACGTTTAGTTGTGAGTTATTGGATCTGTGTCCCACCTCGGCACATTTGGCTCATGTTTCATGTCAATGTTTGGTGGACGGACGTGGAGGTAAACGTGAAGTTTGCAAGGCAGGAGCAGACTGTAGGCCAATGCTCCGAGCGTGTGGCAGTGAGCACTTTGCAAACCGGGGGAGGGGTAGGGACAGAGGCGCCACAGACTGTTCACTCCGCACCAGCAACGGAAAACGAAAGTCATTTTATATACAATGTATGACTGAACAAGTTGTTGTGTTTCCGCGGGAATCAGGACCTGTTGTGATCGTTTTTTGTGTGTTGTGGAAGAAGTTTTGATTTTACCCTCGATAACATTCATCATTCGGGTAAAGTAGATGGCGCCGGTCAAGCAAAGCGCGCAGCAACACGACGCACTTCCGGTTTAGAAAATAAACTCAGAGACCTTTTAAAAAACGGTAGTTTTGTTTCACCACAAATTAAGGAATTGTACGTGGTAGGCTTTCTCAAACACATTATCACTGTGGCTACATTCAATAAACGGCCTACATAGATTAGACAATGAACATGATAATAAAAGCTTACTAAAGTACAATTTCAAGGGGATTCAATTAAATCTATCTGAACTAGTAAATAGTAAAAATAGTCTGCCCTACAAAGTGCTGTTCACACAAAGATCGGTGAAATCAAAACACAGTATGGCTGGACCATTCTGATGAAATGTCATCACAGCCACTAGAAAGAGTGCTCAGTCAGTGATTTACAGGCTTTACAGTGCCATCTCCGACACATCTTTTAGAATAGAGGGACAAGGGATAGTGCTTCAAGGTTTCTTCTCACAGATCTGGACCAGAACATCACCGAGCCCCTGGCAGCACCAGAAGGTCCCCAAAATATAAGGTCCAGAAGTGTCATTGCTACCACTTTTCCCATAGAGGTTTTGCACCTCTCCTTGGGCATGCCTCCCTCGACCACTACTGACCCATCACCAAAACGGCACGTGCTGAATGATGGTAGGGCAGCATGATGTTTCTCCAGACCTTTACCCGTCTGTCCCGTGTGCTCAGGGTGATAGCTGCTCTCATCTGTGAGAAGCACATTGCCCAGGAGTGAAGATGCTTTATGGCAATGGGTTGGTTCTTTTTATGGCTTTGGATCTCATGAATCGACTATAAGAAATTTATTGGTCAGCTAAAGACTTCTCTGTGCACCATTTAGTTGTCCAAAACGGATGAGGCGTGGCAAAACTGTTCAGTATCTCTATGATCTGACCATGCAACAACTTTTGCAAATTAAACTGTACATTCACACATAAAAAGAAGAATGCTCCCAAAACTCCAGATAACTCACTCTATGCGTTCTCCTTCCTGCTGTTTATCATATAAATACTGGAGTAATAAACATTTTGGTGGGCTAAGACACCATTGATCAATAAATCGACTAAACATTAGCCCTTAGCTCTAGTTCCTACTCTTTGAATAGAGGCTCATTTAGTCAGAGTGGGTAGAATTAAATAGCCAAAACTGCCAAAATGTAGTAGTCCAAGAATTTACTCAAGTGAGAGTGAAAAGGTATTTGGGGAAACTATTACACAAGTAAAGAGTAATTATAAGAGTAACTGTCTTGAATGTAATATGATTTATAATTTGAAGTTGCTGTAATTGTAGGGACAAAACTATAAATAATGCCCAAAGTCCGGTATTTTCACGTCCAAATCAATTTAATATGGGTCAAGATATAGTTTTTGTCACATAGACTTACTCATAGTGGAAAGAGAACAAAAAACATTTACGACAAACTCCACTGCAATGGCACGTCTCGACTCGTGAGGGACATGACCTCGCTGCTGCCCAATCAGTTTGCTTTTGGTCTACTAAAAAGTACCGGGTCTGAGGTGGCCGGGCTGAATCGTGCCTAAATAGAGCAATGTATGAGCGAGGTAGGGACTAATGTAAATGCCGAAAAGATGCGCCATCGTGGAGGGAAGTGGACTGCCTGCACCACCTTTGCAGGGTTTAGGTTGTTTTAGTAGTGATAATGAGCCCTCGTGAAATTCTAATCGAGTGAAAAAAGTGTCTGAAAAGCACATAAAACAAGGATACATTATTATTTAAATCCTAATTCAAGCTATTTGTACTGTATGAAGGTGTGCGTCAATAGAATTAAAATTAAGAGAACAAGTTGAGATTAATGTGGGATTTGCACAGAGGAAACGAATACATTTAAATAGTACATTTAAAAATGTAAAAATATATATAAAAATAGACAAATTGATTCCAGACGGACACAGGTTGACAAGAGACTGCCCGCAAAATATGTGACAGGATTGCCACAATTTACTGAAAAAACAAACATAGATAAGAGACTAAGAAGCTAATGAGTTAGCAGCATATACGGCTGTCGGACATCAATTCCTGCCATCTTAAAGTGGCGGGGGCGCTTGAGTGCCTACTTACCATGGCTCTACAGGGTCAACCATGGCTCACAGGTCCTGGTGAGCCAGATGAGAAGTTCCAAAACTTCAAGTCTAATATCAGGGAGGATGAGGGTGAGGGTGTCACATGGTATGGCACAGTTAGGGTCCCACATGAGCACACCTCCACAACAGATGATCCAACTGAAGTCTGACTTTCAGTTGACCAAGGGAGCGTCTTTGGAGCCCCCCAGTGGAGATGGAGGGAAAGTCTGGGGTGATGCGAGTGAAACATGGCTTGATTGCTTCCCCTTGCGACCCTGCAGCAGATAACCCTGATAAATAGAAATACATTTACGGATAGAAAAACGTTTTTTTTGTTTTGACTCTTGTTTTTTTTCTGTGAAGACAACTCTGGTGGTGAAAAAAAGCAGATGGACTCAAGCTTTTACAACAGTGATTTATTGGAGTTTAAAATAGACATAAGTCTAGTTGAATGATTCAGATCGGCAGACTGATCATGTCTTTTAACACAGCCAAGTAACTGAATGCTTCAGTTGTGTCGAGTATTGCACATCCACAGGTAACAGAAGACTTTTGCAACATGCATAGGTCAGAAGTCCTTTATATCTCCACAGAAAATGGCTATACTGGCCTGTAAAGTCCTAGTGTTAATATCTTTACAATAAATTTGAAAGTGTTTCGGGATTAGCACAATAGTCAAGCCAGTACATGACAAAAATGTCTTTACATGTAATTGTATTGCTGGCCAATCACACTTTGGAAAACAGGGGTCAATATATATTCCCATTTGTTGAAAAGATGTTGTCTCACAAATGGTTCCCATCAAGGTAAAGTTACAAAATAGAAAATCTCTCTTTAGTAATGGTTCTTTACAGCATCAAACATCATCAGTAAAATGTTGCAACAGCCTTAACATAACAACAAAGAGCTTAAACCGGGATCAGCCATTGTTAACTGAAGTTTAGGAGCTAAGGAGAAGTTCGTAATATGTCCTACTCTTAAAAAGGAAAAGTACATTAAGAAGCCTCCATCTGATATACAGTAAACCTATTTGGTTAAGGCAAGTGGTGACCAATACGGTATTTAGCATTTGCAAAAGAATGACAGTAGATATTTTTGAAACAAGTTGCAAAGAATGTAAGCAGTGTTGACCTACATATCAGTGCTGAAAAATGTGCACTCAATGTTTGCTGCTTTTAGCCACAACCACCACCAAACATTAGATTCATATGACAACCACACCCACATTTCCACACTTAAAGGTGATGTGTTTAAGTGCAGTCCACCTCTCTCAGATTGCTCTTCACACACGTCATTTAACACAATAAATCTTTTCTCTATTTGCTTATAAAGTGGTATCATACAGTGTGTATTATATTTACCAAAATTATGAATAAGTGCACTTTGAAAAATCCCATTGATTAGAGAATCATAATATATTATCTTATATTCACTATTGAACAGGTGTAACATGCTAAACAGAATGAGGAAATTATTAATGCATTAGTCATTCCAAGTGCTTTTAAGGATTTTTATACCATTTTACAACTTTTTTTTGTACAAAGCAAGGTTTCATATGCCCTTTCAGTCAAGGCAAGCCACTGGTGAGTAAACCATACATTGAAGGGGTTTAGATATTTCGTGCTGGGTCAGTGAAATATGTAATAATCTATATCCTCTAAAAAAAAAAAAGTATCTAAAAAAAATCAAATCCCTTTTTATGTAGCAACTATGAGCATACAATTCAGATCACTGTTGTCCTTGGTTTTAAAAGGAAACACATTTGACTTTTTGCAGTTTTATTCTAATCGTAAGTATTGTGCCAAGCCAAACAAAACCTTTTTAAATAAAATAATTATTTAGATCCACAAGAGTTAACCTTCCCTGATTCCAGTTGGATGGACAAACTCATATCAGAATTCACAAGAGACGATCCAATACAAACACAGCAGAGGTTTGATAGAATCTGAAATAATGCGATTTAAACTGAAGCATAACAAGTGAATCTGACCAAATTATGTGTTGATAAAAATAAATATTTGACATATTCAACATAAATGTATGCAAACTTCAAAACTATCTTTGGCTAATTTTTTTTTTCCAACCTAAAATGATTTGTTTTATTTCATCTCAAAGGCGCACTACGTAACCTTTCAGGTTGAGGGTCTGCCACCTGCTTGTCTCCACCAAGATGTTATCGTTTTCCCTGGAATATTCCACAGTATGGCATTAAACTTCTCTATCTCGGAGGAGACAAGCAGGGGACACATCCAGTCCAAGTTACAGACCAGATCAGTGGATAAGCGACCCGGCTTGCAATGCAGGTTTTTGAAGGTATTTTTGAGCACAAAACACACCTGTAATGAAATGAGTTTAATGCCATACTGTGGAACATTCAAGTGAAAGCACCGACATCCATGGACACAAGCAGGTTGCAGACCCCCTCACCAGAAAAGTCACATAGTGCGCATTTAACCTGATATCACCAAGGAAAACAGACAAACAGATCTGAAAATATTCTTCTTTTGGTTTGTTTTATAACCTTTTCAGTTTCAGTTTTCTGCTATTTAAATTTTTACAAATAGTGAGAAAGTGCTACTTAGGCTATGTTTCAAAGTGTATTCTTCTTCTGTGTAAAAGACAAAGTTTCCCTATAAAAATTGAATATCTACACCTGGTCAACATCAAATCAAAAGACAGTGCATCCGAGACTCACAACATACTTCACTCAATTAATAGACGCTCTGTAATTTTTTGAATCATAGTTCACATCTCGAAAATAAATAAGTCTGTGCTTTTGAGCCTTTTAGCTGATGTAGCAAAATAAAACATTACATCATTTATTACCTGCTTTTTACCAGCAGGACTCTCCCTTTACTTAATAAATTGTCTTTGCAACAGCTAGATGACCCATTTCTCCTAAATTACAAATAAAAACATATCTTTTAAACATAAATTAAATATATTCTTCACACATACACATTCCAATAAATACAGAAACAGGGAGAAAAGATGATGTAAACAGATAATAAAATAACGAGCAATGTTCAGGAGAAGCACAAATGTGAGACGTAAATGTTTTGAACCTGTCACTGTGCAAAGAGTTCACGTGTCGGCCCCCTCCGGTTTATACAGCTGGAGCAAACGTGTGACAAATTTCCATTGAGTTCAAAATAAAAAGCAACAGATATTCATACAAATGTACAGAGACCCTAAATCCTAAAACACTTTGTGGTGTACATTCAGGAACATTCATGTTGCATGTGAAAAAACAACAACAACAAAGCAATAATGACAAAAAAAAGAGAGAAAAAAAAAATGAAATAAACATATTCACAAGAAATGTGTATGAAGCTTATTTGTTTCCATACAGTTATCATATGTTACAACTTATTACTAGGCTCTAGCAGTCCAGTGGTCCTGGCAGGGTGCAGTTATAGCTTCTCCTTAGATGGGATCCAGATATAGGGTCCTGCATGTTCCTCTATGACCTGTTTACATTGGTTATAAATTTCTTCTAAGGTGTCGCCTTGAACCAACGCTGTAAAGAAGAGGAAGAGGTAGTTTGAAAAAAATATTGTAAGGTTAAGAGTAAAGCTGATTTTTAAATGTGTAATAAACCAAATACAGTTAGAAATATGGAGACAAAAGGTTTCAAGATAGAAATTATTTGTGAATAAAGTGAAAGTGTATTATTGATAAAAATCAGAATAAAAAAAAAAGAATTATGCCACTGTTTGTGATTGTTTTGATCTAATTTAAATCTACAAAATAATATGTTATATATATATGTACATATACAGTATTACTATTCACTGTAATAAATCAAGATACAACAGAGCAACATGGTCCATTAATATCAGGACAGCAGAATTAAAAGCTTTCCTCTGGTCTTTTCTGTTTTCATTTTGCTTTCATATGAGCTCTACTGCTGTTCCGCGGTGTAAAGGCCAGACGTCAGATCAGTGGGAGTGTTTAATCAATGGCCGTGGCAGATGCCTGTGTGTGCTCATATGTGACTGAACACAGCAGTAGCACATGGCTTTGATTAAAAAATACCTGTGAAGAATTCTCCAAACTCCTGCTCCAACTTCAACGCTCTGTCAAATGTCTTCTTGGCTTGTTCCTCAGTCAGTCTTTTATTCATGTCCCTTTGAAAAACAAGGTACGCTTGTTATTGCATAGTAAAGTGTTGACACTCCTGTGAGTCTACCCAAAATGCATCACACGTGATTTGATTTAATATTAGATTTCACTGTGCTGGAAAAAAAGCAATATAAAAATAAATATTTCACAATTCCAACATACAGACAACATACTTTTCAATATATGCACTATTTCACTTTTCCGCCACCTCCTTGTTTCCACGAAGATGTTATACTTTGCCTGGAATGTTCCACAGTATGGCATTAAACTTGTATATGCAGGTTATTTCTTTTTTAGTAACAAAATAACTATAATGAACTAAAGCTAGATAGCCAAGTTTAATTTCAAGTTGTGGAACATTCCAGGCAAAGCGCCAACATCTCCATGGAGACAAGAAGACGGAGATCCTCAACCAGAAAAGTTACATAGTGCGCCTTTAAGCAAACCCGAATGCATTCAAAATGAAAAAAGTGTAACTTTAAAGAAATCAATTCTTACATTAATGAATCAACAGATCTGGGTTTTATGAAAATGGCAACAGGATACAGTTGTGCTACTTGTAGACGCTTTATGGCATTTCCAGACACATCAAGAATACAGTGTTTACCCTGAAACAGAAAGTATGATTGGACACACACGTCTGCCACAGTAAATGAGTCCTGATACTGTGCAGTGGCTCACCCTCTCAGCCACGTATCGGACGGACTGGACACTGGTTCCGTACAGATTGTCGTTGTACTGTCCCGCCTCAATGAACTTGTGCTCTTGAATGTCCTTCTCCATCTGCTCTCTGGACATTACAAAGTGGTAGTCGCGTGCGTCCACTTCATAGTCCCGCTTTGGTCGAGTCGTATCTGTGAACGGTCGAAATGAGTTCGTTAAAATGGCAGGAGGCCGTGACAACAAAACAATTAACTAAACTATAGATTATCTCAGCCAATATGGAAACAAAACTTAAATCAGGAATAAGAAGTAAATGTCTTTATAAAAAAACAAAACTACAATAATGTCTAAACTGAAACTAAATGATGGGGCAAACTAGATCTGAAGCATGATTTGGATGTTTTTGAGCCACTACACACAGGTTTACATAATGCCTAAAATGTTTGGGTTATAGTTAATTCAACTCACCTTGTTGCCCTGAACTGTTAGCAGCTATACATGGTTTTAAAAGGTAAAGATGGGGACATTAAAGCATGCAAAAAAAATATAAAGAAGACAAATAAAACAAACTTGAAGAAGCAATTAGAAGAAGGTTTAAATTTGCAGGACAAAGCACAGAAGCACAGAAGGTTGACACTTGATGACGACATAGGGAACATACATTTTTATAACAGACTAGTAATGACTCTTTCACAAAGGACAACATCGATCACATCACCGTGCACATTTGTACCAATGGGCTTTAGAATACTTACGTGGCACACAGGAACCGAACTTTTCTGGGAACTCAGAGATCAGATCATCATTGATTCGGTCCTTCATTGGTCCCAGGATGATCACAGGTCGGGCATAACTAACTGAAAAAAGATATAAAGATTCATTTTGTTTGCCGATACGAATCAAATATTATACACAAATATTCCACTAGTGTGATTCATATTTGTTCTCACGTTTCACATAAAAGATATCATTGTTACGGTCAGGCGAAATGAGAAACGTATCATTTGATTTGATCATTAATAAACCTCACTGGTGTGACTGGTTAGACCTACGAAACTAATTATTCATTCCTTTTCTACCACTTATTCAACTTTAGAGAACTCATGATAACACAGGGAAACGTTGTGCGTTGCGAAGAGCATGGAACAGCAGAGTAGTTAGCAGCTTGTCTCTCAATTAAAGGCATGTTTGATTCAACCAAAACATTCAAAATAACACAACACCAATTCTATAGTTTAAAAGGGAGAAAAGTAAAGAAACAGAACAACTTACTTTCTTGCCTCATGACTGGTTCGTATGAGAGAATGACATCCTCTTGACTCCCTACATGACATCATTGACAAAATTAAGCATTAGGGCCCAAAGAGTAATGATCACATGACATGACGTTCATGCACTTGTCAGATTACATGCAGTAGAGTACAGTACAGGTTCTTATTGTATTTGTATTGATACTTATTATTGTCTAGCTCGGTCAAATGAAATCAAAACATGATTAAGTAATGTTTTTGAAATACTACCTAAAGTATGTATTTATTGTGTGTATTTGTGTTAAAAAAATGTACAGGGTAAAAACAATATTACGACTAGTATGAGCATAAGCCATGTTAGGTTTTACTTTTACATTTTATAAAACACTAAACATATTTAGTTAGACACAGCAAAACAAAAACAAGACTGATTGGAAATGCAGCATGCAGCATTGCAGGCAAGAACAAATAAACCAACTAAAAATGCAAAGACAAGACGTTCTTTTTCAGGAAGAAACAAAAGAACAAGAATCATTCCTTGACCAACTTACTGAACGTCTTTGTCCCATACCCATCATCACCTAATCCCAGGATGTCCTATTGGTCCACAGAGGAAAAGAAAGGCACAGACGCAACAGAGGCAGAAGTAAGAGACTGTTAGAAAGTAGTGTGCCATCGGCATGTCGTGATGCTGAGCGGCCACCAGGGGGAGCCAGTCTAAGAGTGTTGAAACTGGGTGTACACTACGACCATATGGGAATGCATCACACAGACTGAACAGCTTCAGTTTGGCTTCCCTCCTGCTCACTGCTCAGCATCTTCGACTCACTGATGATGGCTGTGGTCCCAGAAAAGGAGGAGGGAAACAAAAGACGATCGGAAATATAAGGAAAGTCCAGTGAAAGTGCCCTACTCTGCCCTGTGCGTGTGCGGTGTCTGGGTCTGCAGCTTACTTACTGTCAGAATCGCTTCCATCCTGATCACTCTCCTTGTTCTTGTAGAAGGGGAACTTTCGTGTAAAGATGAAATTCTTTTTACGTTTGTCATTGAATGACTGTGAAGGGAGAGAAAGCATGGAGCAAACAGGTGCATCTGAATGCTGTCACGGTCATGCAGACAAAACAACCACTCGCACACTGCAGGACATCAAGGAGTCTTCAAAAGTCAATACACGTTTTTTCTGTTTACCGTAAAATACTAGGGTACTGCATAGTTTTCTGTTCTTATTCTACACATATATTAATACATTGTCATTGTAGTTAAAGGGTTTTGATTGTTTTGACAACTTGCATTTGAAGCATTTTACATGTAGATTTAGCACAATTAGGAATTACATGATCACAGAAATCATTTGCATACTGCTTCAGAAGCGTGATAGATATTGAATAATTCCCCTTCTTGATGTCCAACAGTTGCAACATTGGCAGAAAAATGTAAAAGCAAAGTGACAGTAGGTTATCATGCAGTAAGTTCATGCAGACTCATGCAGAGACTGAAAAAGGAGAGGTCTGAATTGAATGGATTTAAATAAACATTAGAAGAATTGTGACTGCAGAAATGTGTGGCCACTATCTGAAATAACAAAATGAAATGCTGGTACTGACACGTTTTAAAGCTATAGCATGCATGTTGGTTGAAAATACATTTCTGCGAGTGAAATAAATGATGATGAATGAGGTTTGACTGATGCCCTCGACTCAGTTTATATCCATCAGAAGTCTCTAAGTGGATCTGCATTACACTACCAGGCATCTAATACTGGTTTTTGGAAACTATACAGCTCTATCCATACCATATAGTTAATGTGATAATTTAAGTGGCACTTTCCGACTCTCATAAAGCCACTTACCCCTTTCGAATCAAATGAGCCTGGCTTGGCATTGAATTTCACAGTCTTTAGTCGTGCCCGCTCTTTCCTCTCCACCCTGCCAAGCACAGAGTACACCATCAACCTCCGGAATGACACTTAAAGGCATGGAGCAACGCGAGTGGTTTTTCATGTATTGGGGACAAACTTTAAACTGTCCTCAAAGTCGTGTGTCTGTGTCCTAAACTCACCGCCTCTTGCTCGGGATGACACCCATCTCCTCGCTGTCGCCGTGTGGAGTGACTCGCCGGGCCTGCCACCACTCGTCGTCAGAGGCGTTGATAACGTGCAGGATGTCTCCGTACCTGAAGCTGAGTCCCTGGCTGGGGAGGCCGCTGTCTTTTGACTTCTCATAGTCAAATAAGGCCCTGTGGATAGAGGAAGAGTAGTACCGTTAAACATAGAACACAGAATAATACGTGTTTACTATCAACAACTATTTTGGTTGAATTGGAGTAAAACCAGGGCAGGCCAATTAATCAGATTTTAATTTGTTTGTTTTGTTGTTGTAAAAAAACTCAATTTAGGATTTTTTCTAAATGTTGTTGCTGTAAAAAGATAAGATTATTAGTTTATCAGTGCCATTTATGTTTAGGAAATTAATACTCAACGACATTTTTATTTGTTTTCAATAAGAAAAAAATTATCAAAACTATTTTATTTATTTATTTTCGTCATATCGCTTAGTCCCAAATAGAACTATTTAAGGACATCTAGTTTTCATTATCAACCATAAACTATGAAATTAAAGTAATGTAAAGGCTAAGAGTACATATTTTAATGGACAAAAACCTGGGTTGTGTTGTGATTATTGTATGGGATAATATAAAGCAGTCGTTTTTAAATTCATTTATCATTATTACAGTGCTAGGGGGTCCATGGGGGGATGCTATTTAAAGCTTCAATCCTGACTCACACATCTAATAAGTGCTTGTAAAGTGCTTTTCCCATTCAACTCTAATTAGAATAACAGAACCCCAATTCTAACTTTAGACATAATTAGAATCACATGAGGTGTAAATTTACATCTAGACTGAATTTAGCTTGAACACTGGGAAGTAGGTTAAAATCCAAAATGGCCCGACCTCACATAGAGCGATCTCTTCTGATTGGTTCTGAGGGATCCTGACCCAGAGCTCATACTGTGGTTCATCATCTGTTCCCGCAGGTCATGGATTTTGGCCTCGAAACGCCCATACTCTGCAAGACAAGATTAGCATGGATCAACATGGGCAGCCTGGTCTGAAGTGGGGCTCCAATGCATGCTGGGAAGGAAGGGCAAAAACAACAACAGTGATAACTCCCTGTTAGGAAAAGAAAATATACACTTTTTGTTTGACTTTTTACCTATTTTCGAATGGAGCAGAACAAAAATGACAATAGATAAGCCTTCTGTCCCCTATTCAATTTAGAACTAGTTGGAAATATGATGAAACAAAAATAATCTGAGCATTTTAACACCTGGTTATGCTGGATGTGTTTTATTGTGAATAATAATCAAGTGAAACTTTTCTAAAATGAGGCTTGAATGAACAAATACTTTTAACTGAATTTTTATTCAGCGGTTTTTTCAGATTTGAATCCAGATTTGAATCTTCATTTACAATGTATTCCTGACCCAGCAGAGTTACCATGCGCTGATGTTTATGACCATAACGAATGGCTCATGGCAAAGTAAGAGGATGTCAGGATGTGCGTACCCATCACGGCATTGACAAGTCTGCTTTCCCTGACAGTTCCCTGACTCTGAGCATAGGGAGGCTGAAAACTAACATAATGACTTCTTCTGCCATGACACCTGCAAGGGCTCGCTGTACACTGTAGCAGCACAGAGTAGCAGATACAAGCATAAACTTGCACAAACTCCTACAGTTGCAAAGATGAAGACAGTAATGTCTCCATTGTCAGTGTTACTCCCGTAAAAATGTGTCCCTTAATCAATCAACAAAATAAAATACAGTGCACATGAACAGAACATAATACGAATAATCAATAACTACATGAAATTCCATTATATGCAAAGGCCCAGTATACATACCTGCCTGCATGACTTCCAGCTATGACCTGTCGTCTTTGCCCCCTATCTCACTGTATGCTCAGCTAAGGCTGCCTCTGTTTGCTATGTACAGTCTAATAGTGTGACGGTGCTGAGTGCAGAAGAGCGGGAAACACCTCTCTCTCCCCTGTGGCTGGACATAAGAAGCACACCACAGGGGCGGAGCCTAGAGCAAAGTAATGGACCAAACAGAACACAGGGTCTATACGGTACAAGCAAACCACTTCTGTATTTAGATACAGTATATTGCATGGTACTTATTTCAATTCTGCCTTTTTTGTGTGTGTATATTTGATCATGTTTTCTTTTGAAATACAGAGTTGTACAGTGTTGACAGCCAACTTAAAATATCATGCTTTTTAGACAGAACATAAGAGAAGACACAGCTGGGGGCACGGCCTGGGCAGGGATAAACTCAGGCAGGTGTAGTCAGTGCAGGTGCAGGCTGGGACAGGTGCAGGTCATGTACAAGGGTCAGAACCTTTGGTGAAGGGGACATGACACTGTTTGTGACAGCATTCACTCAGAGGCTTTCAGAGCCCTGATGCGAATGACCTAATGCTTAGAGCAGCCACAGGTGCCAGGCACAAACCTGGAGCAGGAGATGCAGCGCGCCTCGGAGAGCAAAGAGCAAGTTCTGATGGTGAGAAGAGAGAGCAGTTAGTCCCATAGCCAGGGCACGGCCCACTAAGTCTGCTACACGTCAGTCACATGGAAATGAGGCAATCAGTTGGACAAGTGTGACCGAGCCACTAATGAAGAGGATTCTGAGTCATGCCCAAACTTAGAGCAAGGCTTTGATGTCCCAGAGTTGAGCTCGCCAACACAAAGTGCCTCTTTTAAATCCAGTCACAAACATCTGACACACATCACCATTGGTATATGAAGATTACAGCGAGAGTGAGTGCACAAAATGCAAACAAACTACCTACAGTTTATGCTCCATGCTCAGTGCATTATTCTAAGGTGACCCTGAACAGACCATGAACTGGGTGGGTGGTGACTCGGTTTAAGTGAGTGGACATTCTGAAGTTGGCACCTCTTTCACACTGAGATCTCTGACCGTGACTCAAGTGTGCCCAGCCCTCAGCATCTACTGCCTGTGTTGACCCTAATGAGAGGAGGCATGCTACCAGTCAAAGCTGTCTCATCCCCTCCATGTTCACAGCGCCACACTGTCACACACTTCAGGTCACGTCTACTTTTTGAGTGTGGGTAGCATCTCTGCTGGAACATTTCATGCAACTGTTACGCTAACTATTGGTTGAACTTCAGTGAATGATCAACTATTGTTCTATTGCTCTATGCAGGAGGGTAGTAGTCTGAGTTTGTCTGCTTGTGGATGCGGACTCACCTTCTGGTCTGTATTGGGCGATGATGGTGACCACCTGTCCCGCTCCTTTGAGAGCTGCTGCAGCCTGCTCATGAGTGGCTCCTCGCAAGTCAATGCCGTTTACCTGGAACGCAAGACAGAACTCCAATTATACACCAGTAAGATGTTGAAATTATAATTATTCATTCATATAAGTAAATATTTGTATACTTGTTAGTGGGGATAATAATAATAATAATAATCAAAATATGAAGGATAATATTGTATCGTCAAAAGTCTCAATATAATATTGTGGGCTGTCACAAGCTCCTTTGCTTAAATGCATTGCTTTATTGCAGGAACAATTAAAAAACAGAGGAAACTACATAGACCATGATCCTTTGCTCCATTTCAATGACGACATGAATTTATAATGTTATTTAGCACTTTTATATTTTAAGCCTTTGGAATATGACACTAATTATTCATATCAAAAGCCTGTAAAGGCATTTTAAAATTCTGTTGGCCTCTTCAAAATATCTCAATAAATATCTTTGTATATATATCCAAAGACCATGTGCTGCTTATCGTTATTTGTATATTGTTGCAACCCTTCTTGTTAGGGGTCTAGCTAGTACAGAGATGGATTTTTTAAATTATTTTTTTTTAAATTGTATCACTTTATCATAGTGATGGCATAGATACAAAGCATTTATAAATATGTATTAATCATTAAACATGTTTAATAATCATTTACTAGGGTTAGTGTTATTATAGCCTTATTAAAAAGTGTTGCCTTAAAATTTGTTGTTGACTGCTCTCCATCATGTCTCATGAACCAAAAACAATTGAAAAGGGAATCCTGTGTTTGCACATCTGTCGCGTTCCTCATGAGAATATATTTAATTTTACCACTCCAGCTGGCACGCTTCTTTTTTAAACATTTAGTTGGCTTATTGTGGAGAGGATAACAGAGCAGTGGCAGCCAACCGAACAGCCCCAAGTGTAAGTGCACAAAGCTCATGTCAGATGTGTAACAGTGAAATTTATCAGCGCGTATGCTCAATAGGTTGGAAGAGGCCGAGAGTTATTCTTAGCCTTCAAAACCAGGCCAGTGTGGGATCTCCGACTGTCCACTTTCATCAAGGTAGACACTGGCGCTGATGGGTTCCAAACGATGTGCCAGTCAGTGCCATGTTGATTTAAGTAAGTGTAAAATATACAACAGCGAATGAAAAAGAACCATGTAATTTTGTTGTGTGGCCTGAGAGTGGGAGGCAAACTATAACTATTATCTATAATGAGGCAGGACAGTCATTTCCTGTCAGCTAACGCCCACTGAACACGGTTAATGTTTGCTCAGACAGGATTAAGCACCCAACACTTAATTATGTTTATAAAATATACATGCATTACTAAGGCTTTATCGCGTTTACTTATGACAAAAAAAAGATAATAAAGTGGCAAAATAGAGGCAATATTGTATAGAGCTAACGATATTCATAATCACAAGTGTACATAGTATAGTACATTAAAGCAAGTATTTGGCAAGTTGTGCGCTGCCTATGTTAAAACAACTCACCAGAACTTTATGTTGCATTTTTTATCAGTTGAATTAGCAAGTGAATGCAGCAACACAATCTTACAAATAAGTAATCTTTCATTTGAAAAAAATGCAGTTAACATTTAAACCTACTGAAACCGCTTGTGGTTGTGACTTATCTGGACTTACTGATAAGATCTGGTCTCCTCGCCGCAGCTCTCCGCTCAGGTCGGCCGGTCCTCCAGCCAGAATGAATGACACGAAGATGCCCTCTCCGTCCTCACCACCCACGATGTTGAAGCCCAGGCCTGTGGAGCCTTTGTGCAGAACCACCTTCCGGGGCTCTCTGTACAGACAGTTGAGATAGTACATGAGCTCGGGGGTGTCAGTGTGCTGCAGCATGGTCCGCAAAGGACGGTGGAGACAGAGGTGGACAAGGAACGGGCAGGACTTTGACACAAGTCTGACTGAATTCGGCTCAGGAAACTCAGCTCTAACACTGAGCTGCTCCACAGGGAGACGGTGCTCTACTTTAGCATCACTGTCCCCAATTCAGCTCTAACAAGAGAGGAACACACTGCTTCTACACACTACTGTGTTTGTTCATTACAATTTCTGATTATCATAGGCATTCAAACTGTCATTTTAAATCAAATGTTATCATAAATAAACCCAACACAAATAATAGAATTAGACAAGCAAAACAAGTTAACTAGTCTGACTTAGAGTAATAGTCCACAGTTTCAACAAGGAACCACCATGCAATTCAATCGGTTTCATCTTTTGTACCACACTGCCATCTACTGGAGAATGTAAAAGATGCATGTGCAGTCTTCAAGCACATTTTGCCCTCAAGGCTAAAGTGACATTATCTTAAAATGTACATATACATGGCAATGGCTTTAGAGGAAGCTGCTTAAGGCATACAGGATGCATATCATAGCAAATTACGTAAATCATAACTCCTCGCATTCAGTAGTGTTTGTAGTAACCACTAGTCATGGATTACAGCCAACAACTTGAACACTAATAAAACGTCAATTGGTCTTTGTGGTGTTGTTGTAGAAATTCAGTTGTAGTCTTTTTTATTTTTTTTATTTTTTATAAATAAAATATTTGATCATCCTCAACTGGGATTTGATTTTGCAGAATGTCTATCACTGAGGTTTGTCAGTATTTTGGACATTTTAGCACATGCACTTGCATACGTTAAGTGCAGCGTAATGGTTTGATTACAAAAGCTTAACATGTCTCACTTAAAATAATGAACTATCCATTGGGGATTATTACAAAGTACTAGTAGAATATTAAAAGACAGATTTCTAGTTAGTTGGTATCTCATCTGCTGTAAGAGCTTGCCTAGGCACTACGGCTCTTTCCACTGCTGAATAACTCAAGAAGCAATCTCCAAGCTGCCAGTGGTCCCTCCTTATTTCTCGACCCCGACTGCACCTGCCCTGCCCAAAGTCCCACTGATGTGATTCACTGAGTACTGGGTCAAGGTTGGGAAATATGCACTTATACCTCATTTTTACTCGCACCGGGTAGAGAATAAAAAAATCACCAGAGGATGATTTAAGCAGCGGAGGTAACAGCGCTGCAAAGCAAAAAGTCAGGTACCGCCATAAAGAGGACATAAAACTGGACCTTTTCTAATGGATTCATTTATCTGCTCCTCCATTCAACTTATTATACCTTAATACATAATTTTGTAAGAAGAGTTCAAATAGAAGAGTGATACATTTAGTTTAATAGAATGGAAACAAACGACCTGAATTTGATTCAGTATCAAAACATCTCTATGTCTGACCAGTGAGTCGAAACATTACAACTATTCATATTTCATCAGACAATTGTAGACATTTTACCTCTGAAATAAAAAGCTATTTGAAATGAGGGATCCCACAGTAACAAAGTTTAGTGTTACTATTATTGTGAGAAGAAACATCACAAATGAACACTATCATTGACCAAACAACAGTGACACTCATTCATTCAAATAGTCTAATGCATCACCATTTCTCTAGTACGGGACCAGCATTATGAACGCTTCTGAATGATAAAGTAATGTTAATGTGACATAAACAGCCAGATAAAAACACCTCACTATATTTTTTGAGCATAAATTGAAATGAAATAACTTAATTTAGCTTCACAAAATTCTAAGGATTAGTAATTATTGCAATTATAGAGAATAATCTCGATTGTAAATAAACTGGACTATCTTGACATCCCTAAATGAAATACAGTTTGTATGTTTCAAAAGAAAACACAGTTTAGCATAGAATGAGCCTCATTTATAAGAGTTTGGATGGCTGATGCTTGTTCAACAGACATTTCTACTCTTGACGGGCACAGAAAATATAGGGTCCATTTTAGCAGCATGCAACGATAGTAATAATGCATGGCTTTCTCAACAACCCATGTCAGTGGCATGCAAGGAAGAGAGGAAAAAAAAACCCTCATTTGTATGTTAAAAAATAAAATTAAATAGCTTTCATTTTTTTAACACATTTGTCATTTCTAACTTCGGTCTCAATTCTTCAACCAAACTTTGATAGCAATGTAGAAATGTGTTTGTGAATGATAAGCCTAGACCTGAGTGAGGAAATGTGGAAATCCAGCACAAAATGAGATGAGCACCAAGCTGCCCGCGACTCGGAGAGAGAAGCAGACAGAAAAAGGGGAAAGTGTTCTCAAAGATGTGAGAGGAACATGCGTATTCACGGCACACAATGGGGCTGAGGACACAGAGAAGGTGAGGGTGTGGAGTACCTGGTGAAGTCCAAGTCAGGGAACAGGCTTAAGTGATAGGTGGGGAGGGGGACGGAGTGGAGGAGGCTTTTGTCACACTCCACTGGGGAATAGTGTCGGGGGGAAGGTGCTTTGTCACATAGTTTGTTCACAGTGCTGTAAACGGGCTCAGGAGGCCTACAGTGGAGCGAGAGACAAGAGCAGAGGTTAGTGCCCGGACACACAGGGACGAGACGCACTGGGGTGGGAGAGAAATGAGACACAGCGGACAGCTGGAGAGCAATGATGGACACAGCATGGGGACTGAAAAATGGAAGGAGACAAGCCGTTTCACATGGACGGAATGGTGATTATAAGAAGAATTGATCTTAAATTGTGCGAGCAGACAATTTAAGCTTTGTGGGCAGTTTGAGGGCTTCATAAGGACTTTTATACTTTCCAGGTATCCGTTTACATTTGCATCATTCATCGCAAGTAATCCTGCTCAGATGAATAGATCAGATGTGACTATAATGTGTATATATTAGACAGTGCCCATGACGTGTTGACGGCTTCTGTAATACATTTTTAAAACGTTGTTGGGTTTGATTTTTTTTGTGGTTACTGTGTGTCAGTGAAAAACTGATAACAAATTCAACAATAGTACCAAAACTAGATACTCATCATTTGAAAAAAAAACACAAAATGGGACTTTTCATGAATAATAATAAGTCTATTAACTACTATTATATTGTCTTGAAAAATAGGCTATATTTTATTGCATACAAAATTGTGTTTTTAGTCATAACTGTGGTATTGAGTATCAAGAATTAGTACAGAAACAAGTTTGAAATATACTGGAAGTATTGTGACAGCAGTGTGATTAAATTCTGCATAGTGTGCTTCATGTTAATGTCAGAGTATTGCACATTATCTCACAAGACAATGGAAAGAACCACAGGCCACACCGGAGAAAGACAATCATTACTACTAAATAAGCATATCACAAAGAACGATGTTACATAAAATAAGTGACGATACTAAATCTAAGAGAATAATGATTAATGCCACAGATTTCACTCGTCATTAGGTCTGATTTCTATTCCAAACGCATGCAGGTAAACAAAATGCATGCATCAGCTGAAAAAGAAACGCTCACCTTAACTGGAAGTGGGAATCAAACCTGTGACTGTCTCCGTCATCTAATGAGGAATTTCTAGGAGGATGGACAGAGCAAGTTTACACAACCGACTCACTTGATCAAAACTCTGTATTTATTATTTGTGTTGTTTACAAGCGTGCAGAGACATCTGACTGAAGACTGCACACAACAGGAAACAGACAGGTCAGGGATTCAGAGGCATCGACATCCCTGACACGAACTATCAAAGTGCGTTAGCTCAAACGGCTAATCTGACACGGCGCTAATTCAGATTGTGGAATAAACACTGAACATTCAACCTGGAAGACTTGAGTGCGTTAATTGGAGCATGTAATACAGTGAGCACATTTAGTCTACGCTTAACAATGCGGTTTACTACGACAGATATGGATATACTATGAAGATTTTTACATTAACGGCACAATACTTCTGACAATTCCACGATCTGGCCCGTCATGATTCTACTTCAGCGCTGCCCCCATCCACCTCCTGTCAGAAAAAACACCTGAAGCGAGCGGCTACAATAACAACACGCACGCTAAATTACACACTATGGCCCTTTTTTGACAGTCAGAGTGTCTTAGGAGATAGAGTACGCACATAAAGTCTTAAATAAAGAGCTTAGGTGATTTTTATGTGGGTTTATTCTCTGCCACATCTTGACTTAAACGAATATAATAGCTGTCCTTCAAGCTAGGCTGAACTACTGATCATGTTCAGAAATATTAACTCAACATGCCGATAGATTGAAAATAGGGAGGGCAAGGCAACAATGAAATTACTTTAAGTAAGTCTTCTCTTCAATATAATCCAAAAGCAGTCAATATTTACAAAATCTTGTATGTTTTCAATTCTTTAAAGATAATCTGATTGTATTTTTGCAAGAAATGTGCAAAAACATGCCTGTAAATGTCTTGGTTGATATTCAAGTGTCGCACACAAGTGAATGGACCGTGAAATGAACTACAAAAGTGACGTTTATGCTCTTATTGATCTAATCAACTATTTGACAGTTTTCCTTTTCAAGAAAATCTACTCCATATTCTAATTTAGGATTCTTTCAAAAGTACTTCTATCTGAAAACAATAACAACAGCCCAGGGAGAACCATTAAAGAGGCATAGATTAGACATTTAAATGCTGCCTTGTACAGAATAGAAAACATTAGTCAGGAAAATGGGCCTATGGAGCTAAGAAGACTATTGTAGCATTTATTGCATGTTTAATATCCAGCTTTGGGAATTCTGGGCTTTGTGTGTTGCGGACGGCGTAGAGGTCTGGGCAGTTGGCTTGGTTTCTCCTGCTGAATCATTCATACAGAGTCGAGCAGAAACGAGCCAGCTAGTCAGTCTGTATCAGAGCCAAACGCGCTGACCTTGGAAAGACCCGCAGGTGCTGTTAAGATTCAGGGAGGGGACTGCACAGCTGGCCTGTAGCCATGCTGATAAATCCTCTTTTTATTCTCCAAACTTAGAAAAACAGTCATAGAAATTTATTGATACAGTAAAAAGTTCCTTAAATGTGTTTTATGAAGCTTTCAGAATCAACATCATCCATCAACAGTGGACGAATGCAAAAACTTAATTGAGCTAAACGTTAATTTGTAACTATGAAATAATGATGAGCAGTAGACAGACAGTGGTTAGCCAACAGTCCTTATCAATAACATCATCTCAAAGTTCTGATTCAAGCACCTGTTCTTAGCAGGTCAAAATGTGTAGGTCTGTATAATATCACAAGAAATTCTCTAATTTGTCACCGAGATAATGGATATAATAGTATGTCTGTGTAATCCCTCATTCGTCCAGGAGTGTTCCATTGTAGAAAAAGATTCAGTTGTAGTCATCTACAACTGAATAGAAAAACAAAATGTTTCGACTCTCATCCAAGAGAGATCGAGAATGACCCTTGGATGAGAGTCATAACGTTTTGTTTTTCTAAAGCAGAGTCCAGATGACTACAAATGAATCTTTTTCTACAATATAATAGTAATGAATCAGGATGAACAAAACTGCCCAATGCCATCTAACCCTAAACCTAACTGACATATGGGCCATGCTAACTAAACAGTAGTTGAGGTGACACAAACACAAGCTCATGTCAGAGTGCTGCTCATTAGGACAGCGTGGTAATCTCTGAGGTTATTAGGGACGCACCTTGGCCAAGAGCAGATAATAAACCTCTTAACTCCAAAGAGAATGGGAGGACTAATCCTTCACTCAACAAAGCTTTAGACAGGGCTCTTCTGGTTACTCTCTAAAATGAGCTTTTGTTATCGCCCCACTGCAGTCTGCCTCTATCACACAGTTTGTTTGGCAAATTCTGTGTGACAACCAAAATGTTTGTTTTAGCATGCAACGATGACCTAATCTATGACAGCCATAATGCATAGGGGATTTTATAAATCTCTAATTTTCCGGTATAAAGTACTTCTGTGAGTGAATCATAATGCACAAACAACCAAGAAATAAGGCTGTGGTTGGAAGTGTTTGGGAATAAGGGCTTTAAGGAGAGAAACTGCCTCTGTTTGGTTTCATCTCACAGCTGCCATGGTGGCAAATTACAAAACAAAAAATGTCACAAAATTGAAAAGACATCCAGAGAGTTATCAGGCAACCAATAAAACATGTCTACACAAGAGAATTAATGATGCGGCAAATGAGGTTGTTTCTTACAACAAAACCAGAAGTACTGATGCTACTACAGTGTATTAGTTTTTCATTTCTTCTTTGGACAGAAAGTGTCTCTAAACTTTTCACCCTAATCATTGCTGGTAATATGTTGGATTGAGACCCCCATAAATGGGGTAACAGGCGAAGAACAGCACAAAAAGTATAATTTTCTTAAAGTGCCAGGCAAGACAAAACAGCAATACAAAGTTTGACAAAGGATACAACTACAATCTTAGATATGTAGTATATATTTATCTTTGTATCTGCATGAATTACAGGGGGACACAGGAGGAGAGGGGGACACGTCTACCTGTTGTTCTAGTAGTCTGGCAAGAAGGGTAATTACCGTAAGAAGGAAAAACCATCCAACCTGTTTATATCCTCTTCCCCAAGTAAGTGCTTAGGGAGGGGGGAGTAACTCCCAGGGGAGATTGGGGGAAGGCCGGACTTGTACTCCAGAGTGCCACTGTTGATGGGGGACGATATATGATTTTCCATGGCAGGAGAGAACGCTGAGAAGAAAAAATGGCATGCTTTACACAACTTTATAAAACATGCTGGATTGTATTTTATGCATAAATAAAAATAAGGAGCACATAAAAGTGACAAATACGAAGGTCAAAACAATACTCAAAAAGCCATGTACTCACAGTGAGTGATATCAGGAGGCCCATAGGGATCTGATAGGTAGACATTAGTGGGTTTTCCCACCTTTAAATACA
Source organism: Chaenogobius annularis (assembly GCA_015082035.1). NCBI lineage: Eukaryota > Metazoa > Chordata > Actinopteri > Gobiiformes > Gobiidae > Chaenogobius > Chaenogobius annularis. Next base: position 455,535 of record BJKM01000447.1, on the reverse strand, counting down.
CCACATCCGACGTGTTTTTCAAAATGGCGACCGCCTCTTCATGAGATACTTCCTCAAGACTGTAGTTGTTCACCTGCAGATGACAGTTCTGGCTTTAGTTCAGTCTGTTCTCCTGGAGACGGTTTTGTGCTTCTTTAAATGTGTTCAGTCTGTGTGCTTCTCCCGTGTATGGTCTGGACTAAGACAGATGGTGTTCAGATGAGATCACAACACTGGGAAGGTAATTTAATTAAGCGTTAAGTCAACTAGGGCGCCATCCTCTGGAGAAACATGGAAGTAACACCATTTCTGCAACAAGCCACTTCAACAACTCATTCTTCAATAATGTGATAGTCAAGATAATTAAACTTCATCTGTTAATTAGTCTGATGGAAGACACAGGAAGAAAACTGTCCACTACAAGCTCATTGTTTGGTTAATGGACTTTTGAATCATAAACAGCACACAGGGCCAAGTCTGGTTCCTCAACTCAGCATTAAAGTGCCATCACAACAACGAGGGAAAGTAACAAGCTTGTTTTTATCCTGAGGTGCAGTTGAGGTGCTGACCGGCATGTATGCACAGTTTGCACAAACAGCTCATAGAAAGTGCACTGGGAAAATGTTTCAAACTATTTTATTTTGCTGGATTTACAGTTTGTGTGATTATTGTGTGGATACATATATTATTTATTTGATCATTTTATTCAATACCTTATGACATATACAGTATATTAGTCACACTTTGAAGTATTTTATAAACACAGTGTTACTGACCATTAATAACCGGTCTCCAACTTGTAGTCGCCCGTCTTTCTGTGCTGCTCCACCATCAATAATCTTTGTGACATAAATGCTGTTATCTCCAGGTATGTGCTGGTTCCCGACCCCACCTGCAATACTGAACCCAAGCCCTGTGTGGGGAATACAAACTGCTGAGTTACAATTCTACAGTTATTCCTATTCACAAATGTGGTATTGACTGAATAGAACAGCTTGGTATGACACCTTTTGGTCCTTTGATAAGTTTAATTTCTAGGATGGTCTCGAGCATCGGCCTGCGTCGCCGCACATACAGTCGGACGATGGAGCCTGCAACCTTCAGGGCTTCTACTGCTTTGCTGTGGGAAACTTCAGACACGTCGGCATCGTTTACCCGCAGGATGCAGTCATTTACTCTGGAAGAGGAAGACAGGAGATGAGCTATAATGAGAATAATTGCTAATAATTAAGTGTAGCGCTGCGCACACACTTGTTATAAATCTGCCTTTTTACGTCAGACAATGTTAGAAGCACTTTTAAAACAAACATAAGACACCTGTTTAGAAAAGAGGACTACAACCAATTTTACATTAAATCTACAAAGATCTGTTCAATCACATGGTATTGTACGTTTTTAAAAGTACTCAAGTACACGCTACTGCAAACTAAATTCGATGCAGTCCAAGTTACAGCTCAGATCTGTAAAGAGACGACCCCACTCATGTTTTAAAAGGTATTTTTTTAGCAATAAAATCACCTGTAATTGAATAAGAATATAAATAATTTTAATGCCACACCACGGAACATGACAGGTAAAGAGAAACAGGTGGCAGACCCCACACCAGAAGAATTACAAGTTACAAGTGCACCTTTAAAGCCATTTGAAAAATTTAAAATGAATTGCCTGTTTTGGCCTTGGTTTAATGTTTAAGCATCTGTTTTGACACAGTATGACTAGTAAATGAAATGACTTTGAGTTCATCATGACGCAGCTCTTAAAAGATCTGCTCCTAACCATTCTTCTATTGCACTTTGCAGGTCAGCACCATTACTCACTTTGTCGCACGAGAGTTTCATTATGTCCAAAACCACAGAGTAAGTGTAGTAGCAGTATGTTGCACAGCCTTGTATTACAGAATGTTATTTTTAGATTCCCTGTGGACATCTGCACATGCACTGTGTAGTCACTGGCAGCAGACCATGTTTATATACAGTGGTGACCTGCGTATCACGAGATAAGAATTTAGCATGTTCTGAAAACAAACTTCAACATCTGTGGGTAGATCATGCATGTGCGTAAAAATCTGCGCTGGCGAGCAGCTCAGTTTGAATCCCCCCAGGGAGAAGACCAAAACATCCGTGGCGTGGCTTTGAAGGACACTGCTCTCCTGGGGGGCACACAGGAACCAGCTGAGACCCACACACTCATACAAGCTGCACAGCATTTTGTGGGAAGCAGAGCGAGAAAATCTGTGTATGACATCACAGCGCTCATCAGTAGCATCGAGAAGACTTTTACCATATGCACAATTGTTGTTTTATAGCCTGGACAGCGATGTAGCGTTTATTTTTCATAATTCTGTACAAAGATTTGTCTATTTGACATATGAAAGTAATTGAATAATCATGGGCACATATGCACTGATATACACCAAGACAATGTCATGATAATAATAATTGTTTTAAAATTCCCACAGATGGATAATTGCTAAATTGCTCTCAATTAGCTTCATCTTTAGCAATTTATAGTGGAATTCAAATCATCTCGTATTCATGTTGGCTTTGATCACCATTCAACTTTTTTAGGATTCCACATATAATTATTTTGCTGCAGATTTCAACAATTGCACATAATCAAATTTACTATCAGAACATACAGTAGGTCTGTTAAAGGATTCTTAACAATTGTGAGCTTTATAAAATTATTCTTGATTGATTCACTGCTCAAGCGGCATCAGTGCCATGCAACGACAGATCTCAATTTTGTTTATGCCGAGGCGTTAAATCACCCGTGACTGGGACCAGAACATTTAAAAGAATTAAGATGACCAAACTAGACCAAGCATAACACATTACTGAGAATGAATGTTTAGTATTTGACATAAGACATGTTTTATCCTGAAATGTCTTTAACTTTTTAACTTCTCTAGACAACCCACAGCTCTGGTGAAAACACTTAAAACCCTGGCAGCGGTTACTTGTGTGGAGTTGGTGAATTAAATATGCTTAGCGCTTTGCTACTGTCCCAACGCAGCGACAGGAAGTGCATTTGCCTTCCATAATGTTAGAGCGAGCAAATCCCCATCGCGCCTGCTCCCCAGCACAGATTAGACCTCCTCCATCCATAATGCATTAGCCTCGCTGCCCACCTTGGACTGGGTGACCATCAATTAAGTTAAGTGTGTGTTTATGCCCTGTTCAATTCTCCTGCAGTCTATGGGAGATTGACGTGGCGCATGCATTACGTTCTCTTCCAGCTTCTGCGATGTGACAGTAATGCTCCAGCGCTGCAGCCTGAAAGCAAAACAAGGGCTGGCCGGCTACCAAAACTAGCATAATCCATCACAGAGGCATAAAAGGGTTAGCACGCCAAAGGCTAATGATGTTATGAAAAAACAAAAATGTGCACCTGAAATCCTTTTACTTAACAAGGCAGCGAGGCTTCGGCTTCTGATTTGAATTCATTAACTACTCTCCTGTCAATTATAAATGGCTTGTCTAAAATTCCTTTACCACTTCATCACAGTCCCAAATCTGTCAATAAACTTTGCACACGAAACATTACATAATAAAGCTTGTGATTTTCTCATTTATTATATATGATGTACAGATGCCTGGCTTTTTTCACCTTTGGTTCACATTTACGTTTTAGAAGCTTAGGATAAAAACAAACCCTTTCTCTTTAAGACAAGGTAAATGTTTATAACTGCTTGAATCCTGAACCTGACACAGTAAGCAGTGTTTTCCCTTGAGAAAGGCCTTCGCTCGCACTGAATGATAAACGAGCCCAGGTTCTGTCCTTGTTCCTTTGATAAACTGCAGAAGGTAAGGATGTGACGGCTGTATCCACACGTCTCTGTTCCTTTAATAAGGCTGTTACAGGCTGAGGCTCGCATTAAGCTGTGAGCGAGCAGCTATCAGGGCATCAGCACTCAATAAGCTCCAATTCTGTAGAGGGCATCGGGGCTGTTAAACCGGGGGTTATAATTAAAGAAGAATCTTGAAATATCGTAAGTAGAAATAATATGTTAACAAATTGAAGTGTTTAATGAAAATGAAGTTTAAATGGTTTTACCTCTTAACCAGGTAAATGGGAATTGGTTCTCACTCAACCTACCTTGATAAATGAAGGTTAAAATACAAAAATAAAAATAAGAAATGCATGTCAATATTGTATTAATTGCTGCTGATATGCAAGCAAATTAACCCAGTTTCACTATTAAAGATTTCAAGTTACATTAATTTAAAGCTCTAATTAATGGGAGAATGTGAGATTTTAGGCAAAATTTTAAGTCTGTGATTCAAGGCAGTTTACACTGACAATGAAATGACAAGTTATCAGTTGTCAGTTGTATTTGAAGTATGCTAAAGAAAGTATTATCAGTATTATTATGGATTATCTTCCTGTGACACGTCTTCTACGATTATAGATATATCTCGATCTACCTCATATACCTAAGCCAGGAAAGTGTGACTGACTAGTGAAATAACTAGTCAAAAATGTATGACATTCTAGTGAAGTCACGCTGAAAACTTGGCACAAAAACCAACCGGAGCCGCCCGTCCTCAGCTGCCGCTCCGCCGGGGATGATCTTGGTGATGAAGATGCCCGGGTCATCACCAATGTGTGGGTTATCTGTCCCTCCGGCGATGCTGAAGCCTAGTCCTGAGTTCCCCTGCGACAGTTAGGAGTAATTCAGTGAGGGCAGACACACGACAGGCAGCACTTAAAATGTATGCACTGTGTCACATGACAACACATCACCGGAATACAAGCGGAACAGAGACCGCTGTCACCAGTGGCCAGTTATAGAAGCACACAGAAGAGTTGTGATGTGAAAATGACTAGTTATTACAAAATTGATAACGGCACATGAACTGCCCAATGTCATTAGAAAACATTTAGAATTTTTAGGGAGTGTTTTAACGTAAGCAATTTGGTAATGTATTCTTATGTATTCCTCCGCTTGCAATTACCAAAGTGCACTGTACCTGCAACGGAGGCTCATCTAATCTTCTGGATGCGGATTTGTATTTTACTTTTAAAACTTTTCCAGCATATGGTGTGACACTGCCATTGCCCTTTAAGGTCTGTGCAAATAAATTCCCTTCAGTTCTCTCTCTCTCCAAATGAAATCTGGGCTCTGATTAAGTTGTTAGCTGATGGGAACCGCAGCTACGCCTGATTACAAAGTCTAGCAAGCTTCCCTGTGGCTCTTTACTGCCTGGAACGGCGGACTGAAAATTACACTTGTCTCCGGGGTCAGTGAAGAGACGACACAGGTCTGTCTGTGCTTTGGGGCTACACAAAATGGCTGTGGTCATCTTTTAACAGGGTATTATGAATTCAGAGCTGCAGGAGAATGGGTTCATGCTGTTAAATGTTTGATCTGCTAAACATGTTGTGCACGGTTACGAATGCTTCTTGTGTGCTGACCTCTGCTTTGATCAGTTTGTCTCTCCGCTAGGGATATCACATTAAGTGTTACGACAATTTAACGGTTGTCCACAATTAATAACACCATGGCCAAACAACGGTAAAATCCTAATTTCTTTCTCATTCAAATCGTCTAATAGATCACTTGTAGTTTGTGTCCATCTTTATCAAGTAAAATTTTGTGAATGAGAAATTAAAGTTAACAGCCAGCTATAAACACTTTTTGCATTCAAACTAAACTTTGCATCCAAAATGGTCATGATCATTATGTTTTAGTTCTTATGATTATATTGCGTCCTGAATAATCACAATTATCGATTAACCAAATAATCTTGACATCTCTACTCTGTGCCTGATTGTATTGTATTGAAACTCCTTGCAAAGTTAAGAGTCCAAAACGAATGATGCACTTCAATACACAAAACCTACCGGTAAGTCTACCAACTTAAATGAAGAAATACTGTGGATCCATCCAGGTAGGGCTGTGCAATAAATCAAGCTTTAACTGAATTGTCTGTCAATCCTGTGGCAGTTAAAGCATGTAGTTTGGAAAGGAAATCAAACTGTGGAGGAATACATTTGATTTTCCTGTGTTAAATGACTAAAAGTGTGTAAATACTTGTATCCAACCCCAGATGCAGGTAAATATTGAAGGACACACATCGAGTTAAAATGAAAACTCCACCCTTCTCCGTGTTAGATGTAAGATGTAATAATGTACACACGTCCTTTAATCCTCTCTTGGGGCAGTGCGGTACTTGTAGCTCCCACTATTGCAGCTTTGCGATATATGTTAGCGCTCCCGGTGGAGGGCCGTCCTGACGTGCAGGTTCTCACACGTTATAAACACACAGTTGTTAAATCAGCAATACTCACCCTCTCAAGAGTGATTTCCTCAAATTCATATTCAATTTCAGTCCCGTTGACCTGAAGGAAAACAAACAGAACAGCAAGTCAGCACATTTTTAGCACATTCCCATAGCCTTCAACCCCTTCGGCAAGCCATTAAATCTAAACTGATTCAGCTTATTATTAGCAATTCTTCTTAAATAGAGCCCTTTGAATGTGATAAGTGTTCATTTTAATCAACATTTGTGCAAGGTGAAGTTGAGAGAGCGTATATTTTCCTGTATCTGACTGAGAAGTTTAATTAGCAGCAAGCCCTTCCGCAATTATATATTCATACAGAAATAGCACATGTATATGCAAACTCCCGGGTGAGCTCAACTGTGAGTGCCACTAGTTATTAACATGAAATAACTTGAGCATGACAAAAGTGTGAATGTTATTTTATATGAAGATCTAATAATGTTGGGGGTACTCAAATTTACTCTATTGACCGCAGCTTAACTATATCGCCTGACAAAAGATGAAAATGTATGCATGTTAATATGAAAAATATGCCAAAGGGTTTGTGTTTGGGGTTAGTTAGAGGGATTTAAATAACTAATTTCCTCCTATCACAGTTTGAAAATCAGGTAAATTAAACTTTAATCGCTTGATAATGTTTATCAATTGTGAGTAAAAACAAAGCATATTTTCATTTGTGTTGAAGTAACATTTCAACCCTCTTTGCTGCACAGGTTATTTCACTGCAATGTTTCACTGACAGATAGAAACATACCTACTCTTCAAAACTGCCTGTCGTAATAGTCCCACACGTCAGAAGTCAGTACCTGCATTATGCGAACCGTACCAACAACTGTGCAACATCTCACAGGGAGAAACGCGCAACCTCTTCTGGCCTCATTCCCATTTCCACAAAAAAAAAAAAAAAAACTCCATTTCCACAAAAAAAAAAAAAAAAACTCCACAGCCACCGCCACATTTGTTTGTTATGATGAGAAATGCCGCGAACACCGCTTGCGTCAAAGATCTTTTGAAATTTGCAGTTTTTTATTCATGACAAACATCAATAATTCAAAACCTCAGCCTCATTTGTTTTACAGAGATTAGTTGCGCCTTGAAATGTGCACGTTTTGCAGCAAATATTGGACCTATCTTTGTGGGATCGCATTCAGTTGAGATTTTAAGTGGTGGATATATTGATTGTCCGCTAAAAAAGATTAATACAAGAGAATACACTGGACTTACATATGGTACTGACTCCAATGTGTCTGTGTTGACGATTATGGGTGCGGGACTGGCCTGTAAAACACACAAACAAAAGAGGGGTTAGGTTTAACTTTTAAGCATCACATAGGGAGACTGCCAAGGCCCGTCCTACTTTCTATTAAGGGATCCAGGGGACAAGCTTGTGAATTTCTGTATCATCAACAATTTATTAGTCTTCCATTTGCTGGATGGGACTATAAAGCACTCCGTCTCCGACACAGCACTCTAATACTGCTATTATAGGCGTACGGCTTTAGATTGGAGGGGGGAATGAGAAGTGGAGTAGAAATGAGTGAGGGGAATAGATTTGTAGCATGCAGATACGCACTTTAAACACGTTTGTGACACAAGGTGGCGTCTTTTTGGACAGGAACTCCAAGTCAGGAGTACTTTAACTTAGGTTTGCAACAAAAAACTTATTACGAAATACACTTGGCACCAAATGAAGCACAAAAGCAACACAGTCTGAACAAACTTGATTTGCAACACAGTTTTGCTTAGTTGGTAGAGAATGTGTCAAACCAAGTAGCTACAGATCGCCGCAAAGTACAAACTGTTAATTTATCAAATATTTCTCCCTCTTGATTTATTAACAGACCAAATAATCGGATAACTCCAGAATCTGATCTGATTTTCATCTTAAAATCTTACTGAAACAAGATTTGCGAATTTGACAGCATTATCATTGCAATTCTCGCCTCCAGAGCGCTCGTAATACAGTGCTCATAAATTGTGTGGTATGAAATGAAAGCTGCGACCCACACTGAATGTAAGGGGCCCGGAGACTCGAGCAGATGGCTGATGGCAACACTCCTGAGACAAGAGGACTGTGATGTGGTCAGAGCAGGAGCAATACAACAGTTCATGAGCCATACAGTTTAATCTATAATAATAAAACAGCCTGAGAGCATCATCTGGAAAATCTTTTGAAATGTGGCCTTTGATTCTTTGCTGAGAACAGGAATCGCAAATGGGCAAAAAGAGAAGATCAAGTACGTGTAAACAGTTAGGATAAAACAAATGTAATGCATAATGAGTATTATATCATCAACAAATGAGAAAAATGTTACCTAATCCTATCAAGATAGCTTTCCACTTCAGAAGATACATCTTGCTGGCATAAGGTTTACAAGGTGTGAAAAATGTTGTACGCTTTTAGTGTTTGACAGAAGTCTGTTGTTGTAAAATGCTCATACCACTTTATCCTCTAGGCAAATCAAATCCAACCTTCTTTCATCATTCAATGAAAATTAGGAAACGTTCAGTAGTGCCTGCCTGAATGGAAAGTCCAAAGTAAATAGACGAGCAGGACATGAAAGCAGAAATTCATAATTGCACCGCACTCAACTCTAAACTACATTTGGTTACTCTCGTTGTTTTAAAATAAATGTAAAAAATAGATAAAAAGTGAACCAAATATGATTTAATAACATTTATTTTCATATCATTAAGGCAATTCAAAGTAACACTTGGTTGACATTAGGACTGAAAGTCTTTTGAAAGATTTGGGAGTTTATTTAGCCTTTTTTACATGTGCAAACCTAGTTCACGTGTATCTTTATGTACAAACAGTTTTTTTGTTTTTTTTTGCATGAAATCTTATGAGCTGCTGGTCTTGTGTGTGCACTTTGGGTCAGATATGTGGTCACACCATTTATATATTTTTTATTTTACCACACCACCGTTGAGTTGATTAATTGATGTGCAGGGCATGGCATTAGTCCACCAATAATTGATTTACAGCCATAGTTTACATGTGGACGGCATTTGGTGATTTGTTGATGTTCTCAGGAAGTGTATCAAAAATGATATTGTGTGCAAGTTGACTGGTTGAGTTGACCATATGGTAACAGTGAGCGATATCTTGCTGCTGACGGTTGCTGCTGGTGCAGAGAGGCTGAGAGGATGTGCTCAGTCATCAGTCCAGTGACAGCACATGTCATCAGGGTGAGACTCAACCTGTCCTCTTCAGTCTCCATCACACGCAACACAGGCCAGACTAGTACAGAACTGTGCAGGTAACGCGGGGCTAGTGCAAATGAGTGCACACACTTCCACTGGCATAGACAAGTTTATATTCTGCTGTCATTCAATGTAATGAAGAGAAGGACTTGTTTTGCTGAACCAGTACGATACGACAACAAGATGTCGTCTGGTGTTGCTGTTACCTCCAGGCAAGATGGCTGTTAGCAAACCATGAATTTACAACTTCTTCAACTGGACTTTTGTTTCAACCCTCTTTGCGGTGAAATGTGTTTTGCTTAGTACTTTTTAATGTGTAAAATAAATACACAGTAGGGCTGATGAAAATGAATATTGTTATTTTTTTTAATAGAAATACGGTCAATAGAAAAAACGTTATTTATTGGAGTTTGTTGATCAGACAAATGTGAAATGCCTGTCAAACGTTTACAACTACTTTTTCCATTTTTATTTTGAATCAGCTCTTTTTGTAAAATGTTTTACTATAAACAATACACTCATTATTTAAAAAATTGCATATCTTCAAAACAACAAATAACAATCTGGTGTAAATTTTGATATATTGCTGTGCACTACATCGACTTGGCATTATAACCTGACTTAAATGAACAATACTGGAATGAGGTGGTGACAAGGATTTAAGAATGAATGTTTCTCATTCTCTGAAAACAAATGATCTGAATACATTTTATGATTTAATAGAATCAATTTAAAATTTGCATATCTCAGCACTCATAAAAAGTTGCATAATTTGTTCAATACATAAAAGTGAAAAAGAATCAAAGTAACAAAGTCTGCTTCATCAGGGCTTTGTCTTGAAAGAGCCAAATGCCACAATGATTCAGAATTAGGGACAGCGCTGTTTGAGAAGAATTATCCATGCAAAGCAAAAGGTTAATTACCAAAAAACACCCCAATCACTCAAGTCAATGAATAATGCAGGATGTCAATCAGTAAAATTATTCAATCAAAATGTCACTGTGCCATCCAAGTGCGATTGGGACAATTTTTCCGCAGTTTTAAAAAGTCGTACTAAATGATCCCTCTGTCATAATGAAGAAGCTGTAGTCATTTTTTGTTCAGTTTGAGTGAAGAAAGCGATTCATTGGCCAAAGGGAACAACATGGAGAGATGATTGAAAATGTCTGCCCCCTCTGCTTCAGTTCAATTCAGTAATCATGTAAAAACTGTCGGCCAATAATTAATAAAAACATAAATCAATAATAAATAGTGCCTATTTGTTGTGTTTGCTTTGTCCATTGTGCTTCAGGCTCTGTATAGTGATTAGGTTTAGTCCACCAAATTATGGATCTAGTACAAAGGTTCGTTAACTCAAGCAGCACATCAGGTTAGCACATACTCCAGTCCAACAAGTAGTCATTTGGAGGCATCAACTCAAAGACTTGACACCCTTTCCAGCTCCTGCTGTTCACAACTTTGCAATTAAACCAAAAATGTAATTACAGCCTCAAAACAAAGTAAAGCTGTAATACATGTACACTCTAAACAGTGCATGTATGTATGTATTTATTACAATATTACCACTTCAGACATTGATGTACACTGTTTAAGTAAACTGTTTTAGTAAAGACCAGTGCGTCACAAGGGAAAGTGACAAAGTGAGTCAGGAGGGCTTGACAAGAGCCTGCATGATTACCACTCTCCACTCTCACCACAGAGAAGCACTGCGACTACTGAAAAGAAGTCTGTTTGTGACAAGAATGAAGAGTGAGAATAGCACTCGGCAGAGGATTGTCACAAATGAATTTACTATCACTGCATAGTGAAAGATTCAACTTCATTTACTGAATGATATAAAGAAACGTGTCTTTTACAGTTGATTTCTTTCCCATTTAATTGAATGAAGAGTCACTTTGTAATTTTTCTAAAGCTTTGCTTGGTCCTACACATATCAATTTTAAATCCATTACAGAGCTCTCTGCAATGCAGTGTTCTCCTGATATGACTTTTCTACTCCCTCAAGTCTCGTGTATATCGTGTTTATCACGTGTAGAGAACAGAGAACAGAGTCGTTTGTATAGCTCGAGATGAAAAAGTTTAGTAAATCTAATTGTAAGAGAGAAGGGTCTGAACTTATTTCTGGAGTCGTCTTGGACCCTGCTCTGTAGAAATCCAAATATTCAGATCCTATTCTACAAACGCTGATGTAACTGATGAACAGGCTCATACTGTACTCTATACAGGAGTTTGTCTGCAGCCCCACTGTGTGCACACAAGCCCCCCGAGATGTAATGGCCACTCAACTAAGCACATAAATGGAATGGTTAGCTGCACTTAGGCTCATTCCTCTTCTTATGCATGCTCCCCTCATAGACACGTGACATGCCTCCAAAAGCACATGAAACCAGTGGTCCAGCAGCAAAGCTGAGCTCATTTGGTGCGATGCTCCGGGCAGTTCAAAACTATACAAGCGATAATATCACCATATCAAATGCTGCTTTACACAGTGGAAGATTTTCAGCCCAGAACAAACGCTATCTGCTAATATAGACTTAACGCTGTAGTCATTTAATAATATACAAAAATTATTGAAGCATAAATATATTCAAAAATTTATGAATAATCATTGAAAATGATCCGGTTAGTTAAATTAGTCACTAGCAACGAGCAACAGCACTGTGTGAATAAGATCAACAACAATAAGAAAATAGCTTATCATACGTATTTTGTTTTGTTTTTGGGCCACTTTATTATAAAACCAGTATTATTAGGGATGTTTCTATTAGGTCAATTTAAGACAGTGTGCCTTCAACAAACCTTGCACTAAAATATACAAATGATTGTACAAGTCATTTGCAACTTTTCACTTATATGTGCACAATATAATATCTGTCATATAATAATTTGTAAAATATTATACATAATTAATAGTGTGGTTAAATTAAAGTAGTACTATGGTAAAAAGGAGTGACATCTAAAGCAGTGGAGAGGGAGTTTGTTTTCACACTCAGGGGTTGTACACAGTATGGCACGCTTGAAAAGAGTGTGATGCATATTTTTCAGCCATGCCTGACCTATGAGCATCATAACACTTTGCTTGTGCGTCGGTGTGCACAACTTGAAATGAAACATCAACAACTTCATAATGTCTTATGGGATAAAGACGGCCAGTCCTTCTAGCTCACCTGCAGTTAGGACTCACATCAAGTTTTCCAACAATCATCACGCACTTACTTGAGACTTGACAGTTGCCTGTACTTTCTGAGTGGATTCTCAAGACTTCTGCTGAGTTTTGCTCAATAATTTAGGGGACCACTATGTATGTGGCTCAAGAAAACAGGAGAATGTATGAATAAATCATCAGTCCAATCTTGTGTAAAAATAGTCAACAACACAGTAAAATGTGAAGATAGAAGGACTGAGGCAAGATGGATTTTTTTTAAATTTCTATGAATGTTCAGTACCATTCAAAGATTATGGTGACAGATTCCGATGGACTCAACATAAGGAAAAGGCAACATGAGTCCAATGCCGCTACTAATGAAGTAACAAACCTTTATTGTCCCAAGCCAAACCTACCAATTACTCACTTATAGAAATACAGTACTTGCAAACATAGCTACCGTTTACTTATTTAATGTATTTACTGATTTTTTCAGTGGCGTCCTGCCAGCAGAGAGAACCTGTTTAGAGCTGGGAAGTAAATGGAAGGATTGAGAGATCGAGATTCAGTAATGTACAATCAGCAGTGATGTTTTTTTTTTATTTATTTATTTTAGCTGAGATGTCCACAGCAAATACAAAAATGTTTTCTTCAAAGGATCATTTGATTTGATTTCTTTTGAAAAGCAGCGCGTGAATAAAAATGTAAATTAAGAGTTAAGCATACAGAGATATACTGCTTTCCCACAGTAAAATCAATGACCATCTTGTCCCATCTTCATTAGCCCCCTGCTGTGAGTCTAATTCTCCATATTATAAAAGATAGCTCATATCTCTAGAGCAGGTTAACACAGTGCACTATCTCTCGGCCTGGCTGCTGCCTGCGCTGGATGATGGATGGCCTCCCATTACTTCCCACCGGCCTTGCCTTAGGTAATTCAGCTTGTGTTATAATTGCCCAAGTAATGCACATCACATGAGTTAAACTATAATTAGACTTGGCTTATGCATTACATGATGGTGCAAATGCTCAAATTTAGTCCAGTTGTCATCAGGTAATGCTTTTGACTTTACATTGTACATTAAAATCATTTATAAGCGGTTTATGGATGATATGACTAAATAATCACGTCACCAATTAAACACTTCTAAACTCAAAATTGACCAATATTTAAAACATATTTTGTACTGTCAAATATGAGCAACAATTTCTTAAGAATAGCTACGACCGATTTGCAGCAAGTAAGAATTTTATACCAAGTAACCATACTTTCCTTGGCACTACAGGATATCACTGTCTCCTCAAGAAATGCTTTGTGAAGTGAAAATTCAGTTGGTTCATTCATCCTTGAAATCAATTTCATCAGAGGGCGCCTAACCCAGTAATCCCATGTCTTTTACACTGCAGTGTGAGCACGATGTATAAAGCAAATACAAACAACGTCTTCCTCATGTTGCCACTGTCCTCCTCACAAGCGTACAGTGTATGACTACTACACACAGCCTCGCACCACAGTCCCTGACCTCCATCAGAACTGACATGCTACTAATTGGAATTGTTCAATATTGCTCAATATCTTCTATACGCATCTATTACTTTGATGGCTCAATCTTTTCTGCTTTGCGTCTTTACTTAAGGAAAAGTTGAGTCAAACAAAGTGTCACAGCAATTAGTACTATTAATATGTAGAATGCATTACACAGCTGCAAAACTGCAAACACCTTGCACGTTCAACATAATAACAATAAACTTGATTGGAGCATTTCTAACCAGGCTCTAATTTATATTATAATCCTCTGAGTCCCAATTGTGATAGACAAGATAAACAGTGGCTTCCAACTGGCTGACATAAACAACTTTAAATAGATTTTTTGCAGTAGAATGAAGAGGAACACACAGCAGTGGAACAGAGTAAGATCACAAAAGCCTCAATCTTCATGCTTTCATTAAACCTTATTCCCCACAATAAGTACATTCATGTTTCAGAGGGATAAAAATCTAGAAGAGTTGCATTCGAAATGATCAACTCAAAATATATATTTTTATATATATATATAATATATATTTTTGAATGGTGAAAAGTCTTCAAATGTCACCTATAAACAGACGTTGAAGCCCATGAATAGATTATATCTCTGCTAATTGGAAACTCCAGAGTCCAGGAGTAAAATGGGGACTTTGTAAGATGACAGATGTCCTGTGTAATCATCTGAAATGCGTATCTCACCATCAGTTCATTACAAATCATGTGAAGAGCTTTAGCCTTATTAGAAAGAAATGGCATGATTTAGAATAGATTGTGGATCATAAAATTCCTGAAATTCTTATCAATGAACTTTAAAGCCACCTGATGGCAATATAAAGTGTTAACGGCATCTTCAAACAGTCGGATCAGCAGCAAAAAAATATTATTATTGCAACTCTGGCGACACTGACAATTTACTCATGTTGCATAGGACGAGATAAGTCACTATATTCACTTAAACAATCACCATAAAAAGAGAGGCCATGATAATGGTCATAATATGTAATTGTATGCTTTTTCCTACAACTATCCACATCCCATGGGAACATGCTGCCAAGAAGCTTTTCACAGTGATTCACTATCATGTTGCAATACATAAATATTAAATAAATTGAAATATTGAATACATTGTACAGAGTTTATGAACACATACAGTTTGTGGGCCTTAGAAATAATCTCTAGTATCTATGCCCATTTGTATCCCATTAGCACAGCTGAACTCTACCCGCGCAGGCTTTTACCTGATAGGGCTCATGCCAGTTGTGATGGCAGCCACACTCTGAAGGCCAGAGGTCACAGCTCCCCCCCTTGGCCCTCACTGATGCAAAGTGACTGGGACTCCGATGGGACAGGCTGTCCGAGTGATGCCAGGCGCCAGGGCGACCCCCCCTCCTGGGCAGGGTGGCACCTCCTGGCACTGAAGCGTAAGGGTAGCGCTGGCCGGGCTGTTGGTGGTGATGATGCTGCTGATGATGGTAGTGGTGGTGAAGAGTGCCAGGCTGCTGTGAGTGCCAGCTGTAGGAGCTCGGCACCTCTCTGTCCTCTCTGCCATCCAGCTCCGAGAAGCAACTGTGCTGCTTGCTCAGGTAGGCGGTCATGCTGCCGACACGCTACGCTAACCTCCACTTACTTCACCACTTGGCTTATTCCTCTGGTTCCTCTCCCTTCACTGGTACAGTCAGACAAAACACGCTCCCTGGCTGATGATCGAGCCGCTCGCGGAATGAATGATAAATGAAGTGGCTGGCTGCTGGAACAGTGCTGGCTACTGAGGGGGGAGTGAGCGAATGGATAAACAGGGAAGAGAGGGAGGAGAGGGGGACAGAGTGAGAGAGTGAGTAAGAGGAGGTAGGAGGAGAGCTGAGAGAAATGACGGAAAGAGAGAAAGATGAATACCAGGCAATAATGGGATGGAGGGAGGCAGATAAGAACAGCAGGAGATGGAGAGAGCGGGAGAGTTGTTGGGAGTGTTGGCTGCCAGCCCTGTGTCAATAAATGAGTCAACTGACAGCATCCGCACCTCCAGGCAGGCAATTGATGGTCTCTGCTGCTGGGAATACCGCTGCTTGAACTACAAATACTAGGGTTTTCTGCAGAAGAGGCAGTTGTGTTCCAAAGGTCAAAACAAGGCTATATTCACTGAGAATTGTGCAGACACAGATAAATATCACATTAGGTTGGCGAAAGTGCCGGTAATTTAAGTCTGGTCTTGAATTAAACATTGTTAAATGAATTCATTATGTCTAAAATTTGCATAAAATCCAAAAGATACATTTTGTGTAATGTTCTATATTTATGGGAATGATGCAACTTTTAATCATTATGTTAAGTACATTTATGGATATTTGTATTTTATCCAGGCAAATCCCTAGCCGACCATGGGTGCTATCCATGCATACAAAAATGCTAATCATGCTCAACTTCTCACAAGTTAACTTCTTCTATTCTTTTCTTCTTTTTGCAAATGGTGTCAAAAATCCAGATGAAAAAAGATGACTGTGTATAGTTTTTTTATTTTACAGAGCAGCATATAGAGTAAAATGGGGATGAGAAGAGGGAAAGACATTCTGCAAATCGTCAGAGCCGGAATAGAAGTTCCAAAGCTTCGGCCAGCGGCATATGTGCTATTCACTCTGCCACCAAGCTGCACAGCATTAGCTTTTTCAAGTACAAAAGAATTATACCCTAAAATGGTCCTATATTGGCGTAACGTTTCTTACATGGGAAGCATCTTTCTTTAATCCCTCCTGAATCAAGTAATTCATATTCTGGGGAAACAGTAAAAACACCTTCACAACTAATCTCACAAGCCACTGATCCTGGGATTGAAAATTCCCAAACCTTCAAGAGCCAATCTCACAGCTGATGAGCATGGAGCTGAATGCTGCTGTTGTGAGCTCTTCTAATTCTGTGAGATCAGAAAGTACATTTCTTGGTCCCACCTCCCCCTCTGCCTCAGTCACATGGAATCAGGGTCATGTGGCTTTAGGTTGCAAGCAAATGATGCCAGGACATCGGGCCTCTTTAGCATCAACATGTGCTGCGAAACAAGCCGCATGCCCAAGGGTCCGCCAGCAAAATGCATAGAAGGTACACTGCTGACAGTTCCGCCGCATTAATATTCACAAAATAAAAGTGGAAAGACAACAAAAATACTAAATAATCATCTCAAATTACTACTAATAAATCTATGAGTACATGTAATCATAAATAATCAATTCAGAAGAGGGTTCTGAAAGACAAAACAGTAGTGGATATTAACTCAACTCAACATTTGTTCATGTCTTTCAGAACCCTCTAAATTAGACTATATTGATGCTATTCATTAATTCATTAATTCATTTTCTACCGCTTGTTCCCGTTAGAGGTCGCGGGAGACCGGAGCCTTAATATTGATGCTAATAAAGTATAATTCCACCTCTAGCAGGGCACCAATGAAAAAGCCCTGTAATTTTCCAAGCACATAAGCTATCACAGGATGTGTTGCATGAAGCTAGTCTAGTGTTTGCGTGGGTGTTATCAACCACAAAACAGTCAGTGATGGAGAATAATAGCTCATCAGAAAACAGCGCTGGCCCTGTAGGAGAGAGGGCTGTGTGGGCAGTGGGAGCATGGCTGGATGGACGGACACTCACTTTAAAAGATTACAAACATGAACCTTTTGGGCCAGCTGCCATTTCTGACATGCGCCTCTTGCTCTTGTAAGGATGCTGTGCTTGCCTCAGAAGATGGCAGAGTTAACGCTGTACAGCAAAAACCTGGTCAAAGAGGCTACGTTGTGTCACAGTGTTAAAATTGACCTATATTTTCAAAATGCAAAGCTGAATAAGAGGATAGAAAAGATGTGGTTCACAAAAACCCACAGAAAACTGGATAATAATGGCTTCTTCAGTCTTGATTTAATTGTCTGTGTGTTGTTATGTTAGTGGTGTTTTCAGAAAATCAGGAGACCAGTGAAATTAATGTAATTTTTTAAAATAAACAATATAATCTATCCAAGAGAGACTAAATACAAGCAATCACTGAACTTCATTATGAAAGTAAGTGATTAGACTCATCACTACAGAGAGCCTCTTCTCTTGCTCTAGAGGCTACCAACCACCAATCAACTATCAATTAAGCAACCATATTTTTATGAGTGCTAATGAGCAAGGTATGGTATATTCTACATACAATACTCACATATGTGCACATATTCCTCTGTTAGATCCACTTATTTATCATGGTTAAATACCTCAGAAGAGCATCTGTCTGCACTGCCTTCAGTGACACATAGGGGTGTGCATTGACTCTAATCTGGCGATACTGATGTCAATGACAATTTATTGCCATTTTTCTTTGACTTTGACAATGATTTTCTGTTTTGATGAGCCATAAAAAGACACAGCTATAGGCACTTTTGGCACTGATACAGAATGATTCTGTGACTGACTCTCAGTGAAAGTATTGAATGAATCAGTATTGATAATGAATCAGTGAAAGTATTGATACTTTGGTAACACAGGGGACATCCAAAATTAGTAAACCACTTGTCACTTCCTATAAATACAACAAAATTAAAGTGGTCATTTACTTTGACAGAGAGCTCAGTGCTGCCCTCTTCTGTCTTGGCACAATTGGCCCATTTTGGCCCAATGTTGACATGGAAATCAACTGAAATCCAGGCAACAATGCAACCTTATTAATATGCATGACATAATCAACATATCAGTAGTTTTGGAGTATCAATACCAGTATTGTGACTCTGAATTGGCAATTTTTAGGTGAATCACCCCTAGTGACTCATGCACAAATCTGTGAGCTGTGTTTACTAGTCACATCAAGTTAAGTCAAGTCAAGTTTATTTATAAAACACCACAATAGCCCAAAGTGCTGTGCAAAGGCAATACAAAATGTAATAAAACATACAAAACATTGAAAAACAAGCTAAAAAAAAAACCACTATTAAAATGTTCTGCCCTTGAAGAAGTTCACTCTGCATACACAGTCTTAATACAGAAATATTCCATCTTCTTCAGTTACACTTCTGTATAAAACAATTTTGTTCTACAGAAACAAATTGCAAATTGCGATGCAACATGAAAAATACAATAATGCGCACAAAAAAGTATCTAAGGTAAAACACACATTTGAAAGTGCCCTTTAGTATATAGTGATTCAGGTGAATAATACTTATTGTAGATCTTTGGCTCATTGGGTTGTCCAGCTTGTCCCCCGTTTTTAAAACATCATAATTATAATTTTAAATTACAACTGCTTATCACTAACTGAAAACTAATTATTATTTCTGCTGACTCAGGCTGCTTCTTTCACTACTAAGAAAATATACACTTGAGGCCATATCTCACTTTGATAAGGCAATGCTTTTACACACCGTGGGAGAGGGGACTGAGACTAGAAACAGGTCACTGCTGTTTCACACTGAAGGTAATGGTATGCACCGAGCCTTGCACAGAGCCTGCAGTAGCACTGCATTAACCAAAACACTCTACCGCTCCTACCGCCACATGGAGCCACTTACAGGGATTTATGGAACAGCTGCTGAATACATTGACAGTTTGGGAATAAAATAAGAGTACTCTCATATGTACATTTTGCGCTTTTTGTTATCTTACAACTCTTTGTTTATTTACTCATATTTTATATAATAAAAACTGAGCCATCACTATGTGTCAATAAGATTGATTTTTCTTCTTGTTATAGAAGACATTTTAAGGACATTTGACCCTTCGAAGTATAGACTATTTTGTCATGATTTATTAATTGCTATGTCATGTGTCTTAATTTTTCATCACTCTGAAATGTATGGATATTATGCCTTTTACTACAATGCACTCCGCTGTTGGTTGTAGCTCTTGTTGACATTCGCGCTTCTATATTCATCAAGTTGAGTTATTACAGGCATTGCAGCCCAAACACCATCTGTGCATTTACAATGCTAGTAAAATGTTAACAATAATAGTTGAGAGCAATTCTAGTTGTATTAAAGTCAAGAATATGCCTGCCATTGTCAGTCAGCTCAGGTAGGTTATTTGACCCTGACTCAATCTGGGGATGAGCCAATCAAATGGTGACAGGTCATTTATAGTGCGGAGCCTCTCAGGCACATCAGCTATTGTCGCCATGGAACGCAGTCTGCTCTTGAACGATATATAAAGGTGGATCTGGATGAAAGGACAATTAACACTGACTTTGGGCTTCATGACATTGAGAGCGCATGATGCATATCTCAAGAAAATCAAAAGGGAAGACATATAGACATGCTGTGTGATCACAAAAACCAAAGGAAAGCCACTGTTAGTATTAATGTGCTTAAGATATATATGCGCGCCTTTGATAGATAAACAAGTCTCGTCTCATATCAGTCAGTCAGTAATGGAATAGATGATGTAGCGGTGCTGTGCTTTATGTAATGTCTGTAATTTACCACATGGGGGCACTTACTGTTCAGTTTCAATCTGAAGGTCTCACTAACAACACTAAACTGCAATCTACCTTTTAGAATAAATAAGGAAACATTATTAACTATAAAGTCAGTAATAGTAGTTCAAAAGTGTAAATGCCAGGACAAAATAAATTATTATTTCTTAAATCTGATCTTCAAGACATAGTCCAATAATCTAAAGAGTGTTATATTATTTTAGTTGTACAGAGGTAAGGTTACGTTTTTAACAAATGTAGGAGTTCAATTGTGACGTATTATTAAGGGAGAAATTCCAAATCGGCCATTAATTATATTTTTCAGTGGTTATCCTAGCCAAATAGGAAATATGTTAATTATCCTAAATACTGTATAATATAAGAATACAGATTTAAAATATAGAGATTATAAAACCCTTGAAATATTGCTTGAAAATAACAGCTCTAGTTTAGATTGGAAAATCTTGGAAAAAACGAGTATGGTTAGCTGGTGTTACAGCAGCCAAATGACTACTCCCTTGTAGATGGATTGAGCCACACTCTGTCAACATGCAAAAATGACTTGCAGACTTTTTAGACATAAGCAGGCTAGAACAATGGGTCTCACAAATGCACAGTGCCAAAACAGAAAATGTTAAGTTTTGGGCAATATAATTGCAGCATTAATGCCAATTCTTCTCTCTTGATAACTCATTAACATGCCATAGGGCAGGGGTGTTAAACCTTTTTCCTCGGCAGGCCAAAATAATATATATATATGCATATATATATATGAATATATATATATATGACTATGAATATATATATATATGAATATGAATATGAATATATATATATATATATATATATACACATATATATACATATATATATACATATATACATATATATATATATATATATATATACATATATATATATATATATATATACTGTTGAGGTAACAAGGAAAGCGGCAACAGCCAAATACCTACAACGAGTAAGGCAAGTCCTAAGAAGCCAGCTCAATGGCAAAAAGTCCCAGCAATAAACAGTACCCCTCCAGTGATCAGATACCCTGCAGGAACAATAAGGTGGCCAAAGGAAGAGCTACAGACCACAGATTTAAGACACAAAAGCTGCTCACCATGCATAGAGGGTTCCACCCAAAATTCCAGCACCCTGAGACTGTACACTAGCCTGTAAGGAAGGAGGCCGTGGGCTAGTGAGCGTTAAAGCCACTATCCAGGATGAAACATTCAAGATCCACAAGTAAATCAAGGACAGGCAGGCCCCAACAGATGACGTGCTCAGTGAATGTCTCAGGCAATGGGGACGAGGAGAGGATGCTGGAGGAGGGACCATCATGGGAAAACAAGCCCTACATGGGATGTACCACCGGAACATAACTGAAGTGGCTGATATCAAGAAATCCTAGCAATGGCTAAAGCGGGCCGGTCTGAAGGACAGCACAGAGGCACTCATCATGGCTGCACAAGTACAGGCCCTGAGCACCAGAGCAATAGAGGCCCAGATCTACCACACCAGACAAGACCCAAGGTGTAGGTTGTGCAAAGGGGCCCCTGAGACAATCCAGCACATAACTGCAGGGTGTAAGATGCTGGCAGGAAAAGCATACATGGAGCGCCATAACCAAGTGATGCATAGTGTACACTGCACTGTACAGTGTACACTGTACAGGAACATCTGTGAGGAGCATGGACTGGAAACCCCAAGGTCAAAGTGGGAAACACCCCCAAAGGTGTTAGAGAATGACCCAGCCAAGATCCCTGTGGGACTCAGATACAGACGGACAGAATGGTAATGGCAAACCAACCAGACATTGTGGTGGTGGATAAACAGCAGAGGAAAGCCGTTGTGGTTGACGTGGCGATACCAAGGGATGGAAACATCAGAGAAACTGGAGAAATACCAAGGGCTCAGAGAAAAGCTGGAGAAGGCGTGGAGGGTGAAGGCAAAAGTGGTGCCCGTGGTCATCGGAGCACTCGGGGCAGGACCCCAAATTGGAGAGACAACCTGGAGGAGGGCAACAACCTGGAAACTGGAGCTACAGAGATCCTGGAAAAACTACAACTCAGTCCAGAAAAGTGCAGTACTAGGAACAGCAAAGATACTGCGCAGAACCCTCAAGCCCCCAGGCCTCTGGTAGAGGAGCTTAGAAAAAAGCTTAGAAAAAAGGGATGAGACCACCCGCGGAGGGTGAGAAGGGATTTTTATTTTATTTTATATTATATATTATATACAGTTATTTTCTTACTCCACTCTGACAAAAGCAGCCTATAGTCAAGACACATTCACCGCCTAATGAGTTTGTGCAGCTTTAAGAAAGAATTGATTTGCAATTTGCAAAAACTCTCTGTACTAAACACAGGCAAAGTCAAAAGTAACTCTGGGATGGACAGGCCATCTGGAGCGGCGGGCATTTTCCCCCTGATGGCACGGTCAACCTGTGTCAGACAGAAAGACAAAGAAACTGCCCTGTTTGATCTTGCATTAGCCCAAATACAAACATGCAGGTACGTGTGTGTGTCATAATCTTGTATCCCAGATAGCAGCTTGACTTTGGAAGATTGTGTCTTTGATTTGGCCTGGTCTTGACAACAGACTGACTGTTTTGGACATGCACGCTGGATGAGTCAAGTCAATAATATTACAGAAGACTGGAAAAAGCAAAAAGCGAACAGGTGCATAAACAATATCATAATAATAAGAGCAAATATGGTACAAAACCGTTAGCACCAGGCTGAGAAAACATTGCTATTGCATTATCTGAGGTATACAAGCAGTCATTTTCACCTCGTTAAATAGGGGGATGTCATTTGAGAGGCTTTATTAAGCTATTAAAAAGACTAGCAACAAAGTGTGAAGAACTTAAAAGCATGATCCACACAACAAGCACAGGTAGGTCCTCTATCTCTCACACACTTGAGTGCGGCGACCCCCAGTTTAGGAATAGATGCAGAATCTTATAATGGCAAAAAACAAAACAAATCATATCTTGCATAACCGGACATTTGTGACCCAATGACCCTGCAACAACTTCCTGTCCAGCCGTGCACACTGCTACTTAGAATTCCTTCCCAAAGCCTCTCCTAAACTCCCCAATTTCTTGAAATTTGTTCTAATTGACTTGGGCCTGTCACGATCATCTTTTTGACAGACGATATATTTCCTCTGAAAACTGCTTACTTCCTCACACCCTCCATGCCTTCATAGGCAAGTTAAAGTGTGATGCTCAGTGATACAACAGCAGTATGCACTGGCTAGACTTCTGATCAAATCGCTAAGCTTTAGATCTGTGAGCAAACACTCAAACCAATGAGCCACTGTCCAAGTTTGTAAACAACAATCTTACTACAGTGCTTCAAAAATCTAGTCACAGAAAAATTCAACATTTGCACCAATGCTTATACAAGAAAACAGATATTATGATTTTAAATATCACTACGATCATTATGATTTTTTATGAACAGAAAATACCAAGAAATGTGACAGTTTTTAACGACTTCTCTAAACTTCTGAAGTGCTAAGGATCACACAATAACAAAAACACCTTGAACTCTTGAAAAGTACGTTTGGGTGCTGCCCGGTGGTTAAGGTGGCAGCACATATGCCAGACTCCATGTGCAGCCAGCCGCAGCGTTGTGAGCCCAGACAATGTACAGCATGTCCTCCCTTCTCTCTCATCGCATTTCACATTCAGTCACCCTGTCCTGTAATAAAGCCTACTGCCTATAAACTCTAAAAAATGAAATAAAGTGAAAGTATGTTTGGAAGAAATTGTTGACTAATTGTCAGGTGGGACAAAAAAAATATCACCTCACAAGATGGTAGAGAGAAAACTCGCCGACTGCAGTCACAATGTGTCAGAGGATCACCACTAACCTCTGCCAACTGCTACAGCTTATTTATTTGGCTTTTTAAGATAATTTTTCACAGTTTTAACAACCTATCTGATGAGCCAGCGACATTTCCGGGAGAAGAAGGGAAACACACTCTTGCAAACACTGTTGGAAATATCAACAAGAAATTCATGAGCAACAAGCACAGATATTAGCTTTAAAATCTGAAAAAGGACTGCACGATACAATTCCAGCGTCATCCAGTGGTAAGAAGTCTGTTTTTACAAGAAAAACTGCCACTGCTACGAACCGGAGTGACTCTGCGTCGTTCCCAAAACTGTGTAAAGACCAGTTGGCTGCATTTTGGAACAAAGTCAGAGCAAAGCATAAATCAGGGGTCTGCAACCCGCGGCTCTTTCTTTTTTTTGGTTTCTTTTTTTTTTTTCAGGATTTTTGGTCCATAGGCTTCACCGGACAAGACAGATGAGAATGAAATGGGGGACGAGAGATAAGGGAGGACACGAAGCAAACAGTCAGAGCCAGGAACCGAACCCAGAAGCAGCACACGCAGTTCTTTCATCCACTTGATTAAAATTTTTTTTTTAAATTAATGAGCATTTATTTAAAATGTATTTTGTTTTAGTTCATTTGGTTTTTAAAATGGGATTCAACATTTTAAGATTATGGCGATCTTTTCAAGCCCCAGGTAGGCCAACTATGGAGAATTCTAAGAGAAGTGTCGTTCAATGTAATTATTGAATTAATTATTAAATTCAATTAAATTAATTACATTTCAATAAATGCAACACAGTTTAGTTTATACATAGCATAAAGCAAAAAAAAAAAGTTAATGCAATGTCATTTCATTTAAAATGTCAAAAGGGTTTAGTGGCTCCCGGTAGGGCTGCAGCTATCAATTATTTTAGTAATTGAGTAATCTATCGATTCTTTTCTTCGATTAATCAGTACATTTTTTGTACATTCCGTAAACAATTTAAAAGCATATTGAATATTTTTTTAATTAAAAGTTATCATTCATAGTAATAAACAAATAACAAATAAGGAGTTTCTGTTTAAAATAACACAATTTATTCTTAATTTCCCATGTTTGACCCCAAAACGTCAACATTTCACTTCACCAGTCTAAACTGTTCTGTTTGTATATAAAGAATATATATATAAAGGACAAAATAACTTGTCACCAGTCTGTAAACAGTTGCAGTAGCTATGTATTAATTTGTCTTCATGCCACGTCACTTAAAACAAGACACTTATGTTGGGTGGGACCAATGATCCTGGTGTTTTGAGCGGTGGCTCTGTATTTTGCCGTTTTGCGGCGTTGGCTCTGTGTGCCGCTCACTTTGGCCTCCGTGTCGTTACGGACTTTCTGTTTCACAACAGATTATTATAATATGGTCGCGGTCCTTCGTGCTGTTTCCATGGATGTATTGGCTGTTTCAAGGCGCAACAGAGGAGAGTGTCGCGTGTTTTAAATGTACGAGTGTGACTGAAAGCAAAGTTGTGTGGGGGAGAAGGTCCGCGGTGGTGGGGCGAGGACGCAGGGACTGGGGTGGGCGATAGTTGGAGTTGCAGCTCAGGACACTGTGCACTTTCACACAACAAAACTCTTCCCAGTCACACTCGTGAGTTTAAAACACGCCGCTCTCTGGGCTCTAGTTGTTGTAGGTCCGAGCAGAACAAACTCCGTGTGAAAAAAAAAAGCGCCACTAGTCGTTCCTGACCTTCGCACAGATTCACGTGTTTTAAATTAAATATGTAAAATAAACAAATCATTGAGGCAATAAAATAATAATTGAATCGTTCTTTTAATCGAATTACTCTATTTACTCGAGCATAGAAGAATACAAACATGTTTCTTCCGCTGAGATAACATCACTGCTTCCTAATATTTAAACAGCTGATTGTGCATGTCTGTGAAGTGGACATACGACGGGAACAGATTGAAATTTTGAAAAGAGGCTTCTTTAAGTTATTTGAGGTGCTTGGTAAAGTGGAAATCAAGGCATTCATAAGTGGACCTCTTCCAAACATAGACAGGAAGATAAAAAAGTTTAACCGGGTGCTTCAGTTGAACACATGGCTGTCCAAAGAGTGTTAACCCAGAGACTACATCGAGAAGTTCTATCTGCAATACATCTATGCAGAGGTGGAGTGAGGGTGCTGACAGAGAACCTGAGCCATGCTCTGAGGCATTGGACTGGGCCTGGACAGGGTCCCGAGCAGATAGTTAGAAAAGAGAGGAATGAAAGAATTCCTGCTCCACCAGCCAGAGCCTCTCCTGCTGCTCCACAATCACCTCCACCGCCTGCAGCAAAGGACTCATCAGTAGCAGCACCGCAAAGGAGTCAGGCCCAACATCAATTCCTTCTCCCGCAGGGTCCTAATCACAGGCTTTGGACCCGTCTGTGACAGGCCCGGAAACACCCCTGTCATCGCCCCTGCCCTCAGACCAGCCTTGACTCCACCCAGCAACCTCCCACTACAGAATCCTCACATTCCTTTTTTCTTTCTTTTTTTTTTTTTGGGAAGTAGGCTTTATTAGACAGGAAAGTTTAGGTGTGAAATGGGGATGAGAGAGAAGGGAGGACATGCAGTACATTGTCAGAGTCGGGATTCAAACTCATGACACTGCGGCCGGCTGCCACTGGAGCCTGGCACATATGTGTAATCATGCCTTAATCACTCAACCAACCTCACATTCCTTTTCATCTCCACTTTCATCCAGCCATCTTGAAAGTCTGATCGAATCAGGCATTAAGATGGTTCCACTCACGCCAAATATAGCAAGATCAAGAGTTCTGATATCAACAATGATGTAGTCTTCCACATGAAAAAACACAGGAGTTCCCACTCTCCTGCTACACCAAAAAAGCCCCCCACCTATCCCCCCTTGCCTTTCACCTGGTACATAACAATAAGCCATGAAATATCCCAAAAATTAAATGTCACTTCAGCAAGTAATAATAATGAACTCCAAAACATACACCTTCAGTGTCAAACAAAACACAGAAAAAGTGAAGAAATTCTTAAAACTCCAAAGAGATTATGAAACCACCCGAATAGTTCATAATTACATCAAAATAAAGTACTAAAATATAAAAAATAACAATGTTGGGGTGTTTGTTATTTACTATAAAGCATTTTCAAAACTGCAGTGCTGGAGTAAACAGTGACTTACGTAGGTGGAGGTGCTTAAGTAACTGACAAACTCAAAGCACGTAGTCTAGTCAATTACGCTAGGAATGTATTGAGTTTGATTTGATTGAAGAACCAACACTCAATAGGTAACATGCTATCGTCGTTTTCGATTGGGGAAAGTTTTACTGGCCCCACCATGTCCAATTTATGTATTGCTAAACTTTATTTTTAGTTTATCTTAAGTACAAGCATGTTGCACATCTATTGAGCTATTTTTAACAGATATTTATCCTCCATAAATCCTTTAATTCTGTAAGATCTGTGTGCTGCTTTTGACACTGTCAATCATGGGATCCTCTTACAGAGAATAGAGGACTGGGTGGGAATCACTGGCACTGCCCTAAATTGATTAAAGTACTATCTGAAATTGGTAACTGTGTCTCAGACCACATTTCCCTGATCTGTGGGGTGCCCCAAGGGTCAATCCTGGGACACCTTCTGTTCAACCTCTACATGCTGCCGTTAGGTCAGTTAATGAGCAGCGAAAATGTGTCCTTGACACTCAGATCTGTGTTTCATTGATGGAAGGTGAATACGGACAAGTGGATTCACTCTGTCACTGCATCCAACAGATCAGTGTGTGGATGCAAAACAACTTTCTCCAGCTGAACTCAGACAAGACTGAAATCATCGCCTTAGGCCCACAGAAACAAAGAGAAAGTGTTAGCAGTCACCTCCAGAGTCTCGCTCTAAAACAAATCAACTTCTGTACAAATCTGGGGGTAACAATGGACTCAGACTTGAATTTTAACAGTCATGTCAAATCAATAACATCAGCAGCTTTTTACCATCTAAAAAGCCAAACTAGAAACAAATGCATGGATAAGTCTCCAGTAGATTAGACTACTGTAACGGCTTGCTCACTGGCCTCTCCAAACAAGCTGTAAAACAGCTGCAGTACATTGTTCAAATCTAAGCAAAAAAATCAATTTTGTTTAGCTGTGCATACGACTGAAAGGATTTTATTTGCACTCTTCTCTTTCATGTCTTTTGCGGTTTTGTGATTTTAATAAAATTTTTTCTGTCATGTGAAACACTTCCAAATTGCCTTGTGTAGGAATTGTGCTATACAAAAGAACTTGCCTTGCCTGATCGCATGTTTGGAAAATGTCAGAGGATAAAAAATTCATACGGTTATCTGCCTTGTCAGGTGAATTATTTATCACAAACCTATCGGAAACATATACACCTCAATCATGTGATGTGGAGACAAACGTTATTTTGAGATGAGCATCATTTGGCGATAATAAAAACTTTCTTTAAAACTAACATTAACATTAAAGTGGGAAACACATTCATTTAAAAAAATAGTTTATGAGGTTTTAAAAGACGAGCAACAGAATAAAAGAGTATATAAAGCTAATAGCAGTTGATGTAACACAAATAAGGGGCCTGTTTTTTTTCATTAACTAAAGCAAGGAGATCTAACCGGAGTCATCCTGTTAATGAACTGTATAAATCTGACTAACCTGCCATGGATGGAGAGCTACGTTTCTAATTAAATCTGTCTATGAGAAATGAACAGGATGTAAACACAAAGGCCAGAGAATACACCCTATAATAAAAAAGCTATCTAGCCATATTATTTTGATCGTAACATTCAACCAGAGTGCTCTTCTGACCTGCAGTCATTTGCACTTTGGATTACTTACTCAGTGATAATCAATACGGTAAAATGTTTTGATTGGTTGGTAATAGCCCTCATTTAATATGGCCTTCTGTAAGCAAAGTCAATTATGTACTTTTGGGTTCTGCCCTGGTGGTTTGTGTTCTTAAAGTAATCCTGAGCTAATATCTAATTTACAAGCTTTGAGAAATTATACTTGTTTTAGCATTTTACAGATGACAACCCAAGAATGTAATCCTAATTAATCCAAGGCAATGGCTGGAGTTACAGCAAATAGATTTGCACAAAGTTAAAGTGGAAAGATTGGGTTGTAATAAACGCACTGATGGCTAAAAGACATGCTCTGTGGTTCATAATGATTGGGAATTGGATTAAAAGATCCCATTATTAACTCTACTTGGTATTGACCTCGGCATAAAGTGACCTGCTTTCACCTGTAAATTGTCCTCTGAGCTTTGCCTCCACTTCAACTTGTCGGTCAGCGTCTGTTTCCACTTGTACACACTGACCACGGAGGGCCACTTCACTTGGCTCTTCAAGCTGCTCAGGTCCGGGGCCCAGTTCTTCAGAAGCTCCATAGACAGGCGCTTCTTCAGGGACCCATGTCGCTCACTCCGGGGAGGTGCCAGGAGGTTTGGGGCACTGCCTCCATGAAGAGGAGGACTGAGTGAAGAGCTGCTGGTCAGGCTCTCCCAGCGCCGTGTCAGAGCAAAGGTCATGTTTCAGCTTTAGTCGCTTCGAATGCTCACCAAACTAAAAGACTTATAAAGAGATAATTGAATAAAAATAATCTCAGTGAAATTAAATTGCACAAATCCATTGAGGCTGTATTGCTGCTGCCACTGTAATCCAAAGCCACCTTTTATCCAGGAGAAACAAAAAGTTTGCATGTACTTGTCCCATTCCACAGTGCAAACTTTACACAGGGGGATGTTAGAACACGGTGTGGAGGGACAGATGGGTGATTTAGCTCTAGGGGGTGTAAGCCAGGGGAAACACTTGCATCACATACTCAATATATCCGATTGGGTGAGAGCAACAGCATCGGGCCACAGACGTGAATCCGATTGGATTAGGCAGAGGACAGCACTGTGTGCTGGAACCACTGATATAAATCACATGGAGGCATAATTAATGCCTCAGGGAAGTGAGCTCTGTCAGGAAGCCAAAACTAGATTAGAGCCAGATCAATGGAGCACGTCAGGAAAGAGGTGGAGCCACAGTGGCCCATCCACACATCCACCACTAACATGCCATAATGAGTATAAACTAGATTTAACAGTGACAGTCCGAGCAGAGCAAAGGAAATCCGGCATATTGAAGCATATTGAAATTGAATACAGCCAATTTAACCTTTTGTGTTGGTGACAGCAGGACGCAGTGGTGCACACAGCCGTACTTTGATCTGATCTGATCTGTCTGAGCCTCTCTCACCTAGTGTTGTCTGTCTCCTTCACTGGCTCATTTGTCACTGACCCTGGTGTCTCTCTTACAGTCCTTAAACATCTTTACCACCTCACAGCCGCCTGTGACCCTGGAGAGGACGACCACATACCGGCACACCTCACATTGCCTAAGAGTGTGGGCTAATGGCAGGATTAGCCACAGATAACAACAGATGCACAGACAATCAAGTAGAGAGACTTTAGAAATCTGTAGTATACAATCACAGAACATCAGAAACAAAGTAAAGCCTATGTCACATGCTTTTAGGCACTTGACACTGGCACCACTTTGTGATCATGCTATTGGAGTGCACATCTATTAT
Organism: Chaenogobius annularis; assembly: GCA_015082035.1. Taxonomy (NCBI): domain Eukaryota; kingdom Metazoa; phylum Chordata; class Actinopteri; order Gobiiformes; family Gobiidae; genus Chaenogobius; species Chaenogobius annularis. Next base: position 424,515 of record BJKM01000447.1, on the reverse strand, counting down.
AGAGAAGAGCCTGTGCCCCCACAGTAAATGGCCGATTTGCCATGGGGACATAGTCCGATGCTACCACAAGAGATGGGTGAGCAAATTAACCTAGCAACACAACTCCACTCACGTACTACACTCCTGTGTTTCCAATAGATATGGTTAGATTGTTTTAGTTACAAAACAAAATTAATGCTAAAATAAGGCAATGTAGTGGTCAATCATCACTCAAGTGTTAGCATGCCAGCGAGATGCATAATCAATGGTAGTGAGTAAAATGTATTGAGTATGGACTGAGTTTAGAAGAGGGCAATAAACAGTTTGAGCCACAGTTGAGGTGGACACTGGGGAAACAAAGACAGCTTCACTAATCACTTGAGCAAACAGACGTCATTCAGGTGATGCTCCAACAGAGGCCTGGTTCATTCATCTCAAACCTCAGTTCTGCTTCATAAAAACATGAGCGCACACAACTCTTATAAAAGTGATTCAAATTCACAGATGATGCAGCCAGATTCTCCCAAAAGATCATCACCAATTATGACTGTTTCCCTAAAATTATTTATTTCTTTTTTGGAGTTCTTGAGAAAGCTGGTGAGTGATGACTCCACTATTGGGTGACTTTGAGGACATCCGTTTTGTGTTTTGTGGCAGTAATTCAGATATCAGGGTGAGCAGACAGTGATTCCACAGCTCTAGGGTCCCTATGATCCTCGTTATTAAGGTCTTTGAAATGAGCCGGAGTTTGCTGTGGCCAGCTGTACAGGCTGATTCATTCGTGCTCTTTGGAGACCAGACCGCTGTTTGAAGTGGAGAGCCAGGTAGAACTGAATACCTCCTGCACACCAGACTACTATCAAATGTGTGACCATACATAAATATGCTAACAGAAGCTCTGAAATCAAAAAGTTCATTTGAATAGATAATTATTACATTCGTTTTTGCCAGCGCTTTTTCACTGGTCTTTAGTTTCTTATTCCTCTCATCCAGTGTTAATCTTTCAGAATGTACATTGCACATGGCTCATCAGAAAACAAAAAGGTCAATCACAGAAATGATTAGAAAGCTTTCATGTCCTGCACTTTTTACCTATGACTCACAGTCCAGCTCAAACCAAAGCGCTGCTCCTTCCTTACCATGATACACCCTAAATACATCTTTTAGCTATAGAGAGAAAGAGTCAACAGGTTTCTCCATTTTAAAAGCAGACTAATGACAGTGGAGTAGACTATATATAGATGCATTAAATCATTAAATTAGTGGGCCTGAAAGGACATCCGACAACACAATATATTCAGTAGAGCGTGGATTCATTAAATTACAGCTTTGTTTGTTTTTATTTGTAGGGGGGGAAATCCTACTATTTTTTGTCGAGAGATGGCACATGGGTGAATTGTGCTAACAGTACACATCAAACCACTGAAGGGAGCGCTTTAGAAATACCTTGTATTATACAACAGGTCATGTGTCTAAAGAAAGAAAGAAAGAAATCTAAAACCACTTGTCCAAAAAAGGTTGTAAATGTAAATTACCGATACAACATGAGGGGGGGTCGAGAGTCTGTACCCTACAAAAATAACTTCTCTACAGCTTATTTTCTTGTGTTCAGAGCAAGCGTTATAAAAACAAAAATATATAATAAAAACAAAACCCTCGCCTTCACAATGCATAGACCTTTTTCCAATAAATGCTGGGGTTAGCCAATAAAAGTGTGTCATTTGAAAATATCCCAGCGATCCACTAAGTTGCTTTCCAGCAGTGCACAAGAAACCGCAGGTTCCTTACATGAGCAAATTTTACTGGTTTACATAATGCCGTGTATACATGCCATTCATATCTAAACTAATGGTCTGTACTCATATGTGTTTGAGTTATTGCATTTGGGAATAACAGCAACTACTGCACATTGGAAACTGTCTATTATCAAATGCATGTATATTTGTCCAAAGACATGCATCAGGTAAACTGGCAAAGGTGAATTGGACGAATGTGAGAGTGAATGTCTGTGTGCCTAAGGCCCAAAGTCACTGAGATAGGCTCCAGTTACCCGCGACCCCGAACGGGACCAAGCGGTAGAAAATTGATTAATGTATATTAGGGCTTGCTCTAGCTGGAGCAACAACATTTCAATTTGTCTAATTATATTTTGGGTAGGCTTACGTAGTGTCGTGTGCACATTTTTCATACAAACAGTGTTGATAGCAGACATATTTCACCCAGTTATTTTCATGGGGAAATAATGCACTCCACCCCACTGTGGAAAATATGCCAACACTGAGTTAGCTTATAGCAGAGTGTCACTCTGGCAATGCCAAGTGCTGGTTAAAAGAAGCTCACTGACAGGATCTTGATTCTCACCGGCCACCAAGAACAATACACCAAAATACCACACCAAATATAAAAAAAATATATCCATAAGTAAGTATATCCATGTGAGTAAGTCCATTACTATTACTACTACAACTATGTGGTCATTAACAATGTGAATTTTTTTTAATGTTGTCAGAGTCACGAAAAGATTGCACTATATAAGAAATTGAATAGTAAGTAAGTAGTCTTTTCGTAGTGGATTTGAAAATTCTGCTTAAATCTAACTGTAGTAATCAAGTCTGTGATCGCCTTACATCAGCTCCACACATAATGACCATTAGTGTTTCCTTTGCCCTTCACCGTGGCCTTTAGGTGCTGTGCTCCTCCACTCATTCATCTCCAGTTTATGCCTTCCACACATGCGTGTTTGTTGCTATAGCAGCCTTCTTCTTTTTGTTCAAGTCAGCATGGCCTTGGCACACACTGCAGGGGTTCTCAGATTACGTACATAGAAAGAGTATAATCAGTAGGACTGATGCTGCAATTAAGGTTGGGCCAGTCCACACTGGAGGTTGTACAACCACATGTGTGATGACCAAGGACTGCTTGCCCCTGGAAGCAAGGATGCTTTGCCCTGGGATTGAGGAAAGTACTTATCAACATGTATCTATAAGAAGAATGCCACTGTTCTGGCTCAGCCATGTTCATTTGGGATGAAAATAGAATAACTATGTTGAAACATTTGCTTGAACAGCAATGATCTTAATAACAAAATCTTTGCTTAGAAAATAAGTGATATTCTGTTTCCATTCCAAAGGACGGATGAACACTTGATATTCCTGATGCCTGAACTGACCATAGTCATTCCTTTAGGCAATGTTCACTGGAAAAAAAGTGAAAAAAACTCAACACACAAAATTTTGGTCAGCCATAGGCATGTTTTCCCACGTCTAAACAGCCATTTCAATAGGTGACAAGCTCCCTGTTCTCCTCTACAGAAATTCCTCAGATATTAGATGACTCCTGGGGGAGCTTTGGCAGTGTCTGAAGTTGGTCGCACGGATGGCTGAGAAGATGTTGGTGTGGGGAAACCGCTGCTGATGGATTGAGATAACTGAGACAGGCAAACGCGAGCCCTGGGTACCATAATGAGAGTTGCTCTGTCCCCGTGCGTAGGCAGGGTCAAAACACGAAATTTGGCTTTCCCAGCAGTGGCTTTTGTGTCCCTCAATGCTCATTCTCATTATCTGTAATGAGGCAGAAAGGACGCAATTGAGCAACGTCAACTAATTAAGCCCCAGTGTTAAACCCGTAATACTAACATCAACAATGCTATTTATCAACAGGTGAATCTAACTGGAACTACTCACCATATGATCACTTCCATAAAGCATTTAAACCACCTCTTTTAATATAAATAAACTTGACTCCACATTTAACAAGACTGTACTATCAAACATCTCAAACATACTTTTTCTCAAAAGAAATTCACAGCAGATATTTTACCTTGTTGTCTTTGAGCATTTTGGCTTTGCGGCTGTTCTGTACGAGTCGCCTTCCTAGCTTCTTGGCATACCAAATTGAGGCAAACATAGCGACAGGTAAAATGATAACCTCTCGGTGCGTCTCCGATGACAGCGCAAATGGTTCTAGCGTCTGCCCATCTGGACCGACTGCTCCTTATCAGCCGACTGTAGTGCAGAGAGAGAGCAGAGGAGGCAGGGAGCAGGGAGGGTGAGCCGGGGAGGGAGAGAGTCTCGGCGAGAGCACGAGTGATGGGGATGGAGGAGAGGGAGGTTACTGTGGAGCGGAGGAGGAGGAGGGGGCTGGCTTGTTCCACGTGGAAAGAGCATCTTCAGCACCAATTGCAACCTGCTTGAAGCGGGCTGGCAGATTCTAAAGGTGGGGGTGTATGGGAGTGGGTGGGAGGTGCTGTATTCTCTACCTACGCCAAAAGCCACTCATCATTCTACAAAAGCAAGGTATACAATGACACTATGTCGCTCGAAATATCTTCCTCTATAAAAGGATTATTCAACTTGCTTACGTTGCACTTTAAATAAGGGGTTCACTTTTTTCCCAAAAGGCCCTCGAGTCATGGGAACTCATTTATTAGTCCAGTTTTAGCTATCATATAACTTGTTAACTCTGTCAACCATGATAAGATGGTGATTTTCAAATTGGCCATTAAAACTGTCCTCATATGCCGCGTAGTACCCTCAGGAATATGCACCATTTTTCACTCATTAGTTTAGTCATAGTTCTGTTCAGGTATCACATTAAGTTCAAGACATGAAACAAAAATCTTAACTATAACTTTGCAAATGAGTAGTATGAAGAAAAAATATATATATATATATATATATATATATATAATAAATATATATATATATATATATATATATATATATATATATATATATATATATATATATATATATATATATATATATGATTAAGTGTTTCGTGTTTGACTTGAACAATCAAGACTTCAGAAAATAATACAACTTTAAACTAAATGTCAGTGTTTTAGGAGCACGACATGACAAAGCATTTATATATATATTTTTTCGATACCTTAATGCCATAGTATGTGACATTTCAGGCAGAGCAATAACATTCACTCATAGAGATACTCAGATGACAGATCCTCCACCAGAAAAAATACTGCAACTTTAAACCTTAAACAAGAAGTAATCCCATTTTTTCCAGATCTATACAAAAATGTCGGCAAGTAAAGCAAGGTTGAAAGCAATGGCAAGCTTCTTTTCATGGCCAGGAAGATGGATCATCAAATGTGTCTGTTAGCGAGAATGAGGAGTTATCAATGTGTTTCATTAGCGGGGCAGGTACTGCCATTACAACTCATAATGAGCCATATTAGCACCATGCGTCATCTTTACAGTTTCTCTAATCTGATCATGTCTGTTCCACTGTTAGACATTGTACTTTGGGGCTTAGGTTCAATAGTCTTTAATCAATTCATCAATGCATCTAAATAACTCTGAGTAAGCCCGCGTCAGCTGACAGAAGGATTCCGGACCATCCTCCTAATAATATGTTGTCCATCCATCACTTAAAGTCTTCCAAGCTAATGGGCAGGAAAAATGACACAACTGTGCCCCATAATAGTAGACTATAGGTTCTGTGTATGACGTGGCACTGAGTCGAAGCTTGGCTTGGCTTGTATTGGGCTGTACTCTGCCAAGAATTACCACAGATGGTCATATATGATCATCAACTACACAAACGCAACACATGCCCAAAGATGTTACTTATGTACTCAAAATACAATGAAGGATTCTGTATTAGTAACATTCGATGAGATATGTGGCAATGGTGACACAAGGGGTGGGTGCCTTTAAATTTTTTCGTGCACCAGTACTTGAGCGATACATGGTTTTCGGTACCTGTTGCTGTATTAATCATAACATACAATGACCAAACAGGACTACAAGGTAAGGACAACAGTACAATTATGGCAGCATTTCTTTAACTTTTTTTCACAATCAAAATGTTCACTCAACATTTAGCTTTTCAGATTGTTGTTGATTAAGTTGAATGGTATGTGTTCTCCCTATATGGCTCCTCATTGAATGGTATTGCTAATCAGGGCATTTGAGTCAATATTACAATGACGTCGCTAGGTTGTTAAATATGACCTTTACTTGATCAAAATTTCCTGTTGATTATAACACCACTTTATTATTCAAAATGTGACTTAATCCCCAAACACTTTAGAATTATTCATGTGAACTTCCTCAGGTAAAATGATGCCAAAGTTAACATAGATTAATTTGATCTGCGCCATTAATTAATTCATGAAATTGACCATTCACTGATCAGTGCCAATAGTATCAGTGACCATGAAAACCATCATTATGTGGTTGCCATGGCACTGTCTGTGGGTGGGATGCACAGGTTTAGGCAGCAACTGCACCCTAGCGGTTTGTATTTCATAGGGAGATAATAGAGAATCATGTTGTGAATTCTGAGTTCTGATTTTGATTTACATAATTTTGAAAAGTGCAGTTTGCTGAAAGAGTAATTTTTTTTTATAGAATTTTATACGATTTATAATATATATATATATATATATATATATATATATATATATATATATATATATATATATATATATATATATATATATATATATATATATATATATTAAAAGCGATTTAGTTGAAAAACAAATCAATACAAATCAATCATTGCTGTATACAAGATAAGGATACATGTTGAATATTGAATATTGTGAAACTGCCAATTATATGTTTACTTCTGTTCAAAGTTAATAGCTAATAACCTACTCACAACTGCTGTTACTTAACAGCTTGGCACTTCATTTTAGTGTTTACATTTTCATGTTTTTTCTACTTGGTTTTAGTTGCTTTGTTTGCTTAAAACTTACTTAAAAGGCAATACAAATAAAAGCTCTATGGAATGAAAGAGCATGGATGGCACCTATGTAAATTTACAATAATTCCATGGCTGCTTCAAACATCACAGTACAAATGATGACAAATGAATGGCATTTAATAGTAGTGAGCAATACACACACTTCACCAGCACAGCAGCCGTTTTAGGTGGTGGTGGTGGTGTGAATTGGCTTTCGTTAGTGAAGACATTGGTCTCCATCAAGGAACGACACAGAAACATGTTTGAATATGGGATCCGCTTTGCCGCCACTGGTGATTCTTGCGCTTTAACCAAACTTTGAACTTTTATCTTTTAATATCACTTATTGCTTTCAGGCAAACACCACGGCTGTGAACCAATAGTACAGCTTAGATTTTGATAGAAAACCAATCAGCAAGCAGCACCGCACAACAAATCCCGATCCGTTTGTCTTAACATCAGAGTGTGTTAGAAGATGGTGAACATTTATTTCCAATTGTTTTTCAATCAACAAAGCTGTAATCTTCTATGTTAAAGTGATGCCACCGCGTATATGTTTCATATTCCGATTTCCAAACATCACGCTATTGTGCAAACAGTTTTACAGGGTACATCCCCACACAGATAATTATTCTGTTGGTTACTTTAAAACTTAAATCAGCTCTCTTCTGTGGACCCTATTAGTATTGGTCATTATTTTTTGTACAGTTTCTGTGAAAGAGAGGCTGCCTAGTTGCTCATCATTTTCACAAAATAAGCATAACCCTGAGTTGTATAACTTAGTTTAGTTTTTAAGTTGTTACTTAGAGAGAATAGCAGATGCACTGTATTAGTCCCAAAAAGATTATCACATAATAACATTATTTATTTATTTTTACTACCCAGTTTTATATTGGGCCCACACTGAGTATATCTTCAGCCATGGTTATGAACAATGAACAGACATTCAGGTGGGTGAGGTTTGTGCTGGTAAGAGAATATTTCCAGATGCCTGTCAGTGGGAAGTCCATGAGAAGTCAACAAATGTATTTAGATTCCCTGATAAATGCAAATCAAGTCAGCAAAAAACAGGGTGTTCCCTCTATGGAGATCTATCAACTGCATGAAAAAGGCTGTCAGCCCACAACTTATTTCTACCATACCCACATTAACATGATAGTAAGGTCAGTTTCTGGATATTATATTAGCGTAGCATCTCGCCTTGCCATTCCGGGGTTGGTTCTTAGGCACATGGGCTTGTCAAGGTTGGTTAGTCTGAGGCCGCCCCACTTTTCACCAACTGTGGCTGAGTGTGATCGGTTGTCAGGCAGTGCAGGAGGAGGCCTTGGCCATCTGGAGAGAAGGGCCCCGATGTCCCCAGGGTCAGCTCCTGTCCTGTACGTGCCAATGCTATGTGTGAGTACAAGTGTGGAGGTTTGGATGGCCAGAGTACTCAGTGGGAATTAGGCTGATCTTGTCAAGTCACCCTTGGCCTTGGTAAGGAGGTCAGCGGTCTGGATTTGCATTTGCAGCACACAATATTAAAAAATCTTGCAGGATAACCATGGGCCATACTGGTGGGATATAAAGGCAAGGTGTTTGTCTGCATGTGGTGCAAAAACTGAACATTGAGTTATTTTTGTAGGCAGACAGGGAAAGAAAGCAAATAAAGCACGGCAAATTGTGAGCTATTTAAAATGATTGCCGAGTCATTTACTACAGAAGTGCATTACGTGAGCTGGAATGGATGGTGCTACACCTGTTCGGATGGCAAAGGTTAGCATTCAAGTCTACATTCTTATCACAATAGCAATCTATTCTGCCGACTTCAAGATTATTTTGGTACATACAGTACATGCCAATCAGAACTCTTTCTGGGATATATATAATATATACAAACATACATAGTGAGCAGCAAATTTTCTGTGGGCAGGGATACGTGGTATGTGAAAACAGTCATTTTCTGGGCAATTACACCTCATACAAGCATGAATCAATGAAAATTACAGCTCTGAGTAAGATAATGATGATTATAATATGACTAAAAGTTTTAAAAGTTTATTTACATATACATTTCTCCTTTAATAGTAGAAACTATTTCAAGGGTATTTATCTGGACACTTTTTTGATAATGATTTTATCTTTTTATTACTATTGATTTTAATTGGACCTCAGTCAGCTACCAAACCATAACCCGCAAAACCAAGTGGAGAGCACCGAAATGTCATTGATTCTTTTTTTTAGCGCAAGAGATTGACAGAGAGGAATTGAGATTGAAAATTTACGCAAAACACGGTAGAATCCAAAAACAAAACAAATAACAAAACATGACTCACTGAAGCATCAATAATTTGTCATTGTTTAAGCCATGAAATTATATTCAGAATTCTTGCAAAAGCACATTGCATCAATTTAGCTGTTTGTGCAGTAGAGTTCTTCAACAAAAGTGTAATTTGGCTTAGAGTGAAAGAGGGGGAAAAAAGGGTATGTGAGTCAGTACATTTTTATACAGTAATTCTATGAAACCACTGATTTAGTGCATTTAAAACACATATATGGGGCTGGGAAAGTTGTACAGCTGACTGTTGACAGAACTCGACATACAGACCCAGGCTTCTGATCCCGACTTCCTGAGTGATGCCTAATCACGAACTGCACTTTAAACTCTCCACACATTAAAAACACTCATATCTAAAAATTAGTGAATTTCAGCATCAAAAGTAAAACAAATCAGTAATCTTCCATATCCTCCAGAAGCAAACATTGGACAAAAAAATCGAATTCATATCTCCATTGTAAACATTTTAACAAATATAATTTCTTACGTAGAGATAACCTAATTATCTATTCAGACATAATTCTGGTCTACAAAAACTTTCATGGTCTGGCCACACCTCCATTGAACAAGTTTATACAATTAAAATTAAATACAAATCATTGAGCGTCAAGCGGAGAAGACTGCAAATCCCATTTAGAAAAACTTAATTTGGACAGTCAGCTTTTTCAGACAAATAAACATAAAAATAGACATAAAAATGTGAACATGTAACAAAATGATTTAATAAATTGTTATGGAATCCTGTCTACTTTATTGTCTGTTGGCAGCCATGTCCAAAAATATATACTATAGTTACATTAACAGAAATAGATAGTAAATCTTGTGATCATCTTATCATCTACAAAGTAACATATTACAACATAAAGTGACAAATGGCAAACTTATAGCAAGCCCAGTTCGGACATTTTTGCTACGGCTGTATTTAAATTTAAAGCACATTTGCCATTCACCTGCTCTCTCCATAATTTACGCTTTTATTCTTGCAATCAACAGTGTACTTAAGTGACGACAAGCATGAATAATTAATGAGGGCCAAAGCATCTGTCCACTGAATCATCAAAGAAACACGAGATAGTACAAGTGCTGCTAGTGCATATGATCAGTACATCAATGGTGGTAATTTAAATGGATTACTTGAATTTAAAAATAATCTAAAAATGCAAGCATCAACGTATGTAACAGCGTGTCTTTGTCTCGTAATTCTGGCTGCGTTTTCATCATGCTGTGATTATGTATGGAGCACAATGGTTGTCAGTAGGAGGAAGTCTATGAGAAGCTGAATTTGTCACCTCTTTTATCTATAGTAACCTACTGCTGAGCATAATATGACTTCAGAGCAGCCTGTCATGCTTCTATGCCATACACAGAAGACGCTCCTTTACAAAGAAGGTTAACTCACAATAGTACAACAGCAGCGAGCTATTTAAAAGGTGCGTGAGACATATAGAGGTGAAATAAATTTATGTTTTCACTTGTCTGACAATTGCCTGTTTTTTTCTGTTAAGTTTTCTTTTGGCTGCAAGATAGCACTTTGTGGCATTCAGTGATGATCTAACACATTGAATAGACAATTACATTTTTGTTCATCGTAAAGCACAATATAGGTCTGAAAAACCGAATGTCGTCATAACACGGGGCTGCGCTGTCAGTTCCGCCGTCTCATTGTTCACAGTAGCGAGCAGTAGATTTTATTTTATTTCTGTTTGTGAGAAATGGGGCTAAAATGCTGTGCACTGATGCGTCAAAGCAGGACAATTGATTTCTCAAACAGACATTAATCACTCAAAATACAACTCCTAGAAAACTTGATAATAATGATAATGATTATGTGTCCTTGTGTGAAATTGCAATCTGAATGGTTGAAATTGGGCAGCTAATTTTAGAGAATATAATTTCTTCTGCAAATAAAGGTCTCCTCTGATTCTTATAAAAAACTTCACCCGCAGTTAAGTTAATGAAGTTTAGAACTTCAAGATTTTTTGCTGCCCGGTGGTCGAGTGGTTGTGGCACAGCACACGTGTGCCGGGCTCGTGGGTTAGATTCCCGACTCCGACATTTGCTGCATGTCATCCCCCCTCTGTCTGATCTCCCATTCCACACCACTATCCTATCAATAAAGCCTAAGGGCACAAACACACACACACACACACACAAAAAGAACTACAACATTTTGTGAAAGACATCTGATTGTTGTCTTAGTTTAGCAGTATGAGTCTTCTCTCAAATGTCCAAAATCGGACAGTCTGGATGGTGGGTAGGCCAACGAGAGGAGTATGCAGTGACATTTTCAATAGGACATCGTCAATGAACCTTACATACTCTTGTCCGAGGCTAAAACCTTGTGACAAAATTGTACGTTATAACTGGTTTAAAAGGGGATGACTCCCACTCAGCACAGGGCTGTTACGAACAGCCTTGAGCTCTAGTCATCCTCCATCTTCTGATTTGAGAGGCTTCAACAGCGCTCTGGAAGAACTAAAAGCAGTGTGTCTGTTTAATAGCTTTCCATTTCACTCTCGTCTGTATTTCTTTTCATAATATTGTATCAATTTTTAAATACACATCTTTCTATTCTTTGAGCGTTGTTATTAGCCTTCATTTAGGGTCCAATTAAGCATCAGCAAAACTATTTTAAGAGTCGACCGGCTAAAGTGCAGAAAATGTACCTCTTACAGAAGGCCACTAAGAGCAAATCAATTCTGGAGGATCCCATACTGGGTTTGAGAGCAGAATCTCAGGCAAGGATGGCATGATGGTTTTGTGGGGTTATTCACGGATTGTCATCGTGACCAATCCAGCAGCCCATCATGAGAAGAGGTCCGCCACACCGGCTGACATTTAGGGTCTTTTGTATTTGTGCACATCTTTACTGCAAAACAAGACATTCACAGAAGGACGTTCAGTGCATTCTGCAGAGAGCCACAGAGTACATATACACAATTACAAAGGCCATCTGTGAATCTGTGCTGGGTGAGCATAACACCATGTCAGCCATGTTTGCAGTCTTCTATAGAAAATACAGCAGCATGTTCATTTTACCATTATACACTACAATTAGTCTAAATAATTCAGTTAACAATGCCCATTTTGAACACAAAATGACTAAGACTAAAATACAGTTAAACTAATACAAGAATTGCATGCATTTCAGAACATGTTTGAAGAGGTTGCTTTCGTATTAACTGTAGTCAGTGAAAAGGATGAGGAGAGAACTCAAGATGGAAAGGACAACAGTAATAGACTATGACAAGAGAAGCTCACTAATAAACTGAAGAAAATCATATTTCAACCTGAAGAGACTCAAATGAAGATGATATTCGTTGGGAGATATTAATTAAATGCAACCAAGAATGATATGATGACACTGTACATACTGATACATATATTAGATTTGGCCCTTAGAGCCCAGCAGGGAATGACGAGCAACACGCAAAAGGAAACTTAGCCCCGGAGTCTAGACACTGGTGTTGGTGGAAGAAAAAAAAAAAAAATGAGAACGCAAATTAGGGCTGAAACAAATTATATTTTGGTAATCAATTAGTCTAGCAATTATTCTTTTGATTAATTGTTTAGAAAGTGACAGACCTGTGAATTAGATTTTGCCAAGATAAAACTGAAATGAAACAATTTTAGGACATCCTAGTGGAGATTATTTACAGCCAAATGGATGTTTTCATCAAAAACACTACATTTACATTTTTGTGTGAGTCATAAAGACATAAGACAACAATTATTCGATTACTTTCTATAATCGGTTAGTTATGATTAATCGAATAAATCGATTTACAGCCCTACTATAAGTATGGTGCTGAGGTGCAAAGGTGGTGCTGAGGTGCAAAGGTGGTGCTGAGGTGCAAAGGTGGTGCTGAGGTGGCTAAAACAGTTTAAAACAGTCGTGATAGGCTCAGCTCAGCCTATCAGAGCGGAGCAGGGGGGTGAAGGTAGGTGAAGGCAGAGGTAGGCAGCAGGGGAAGTCTTCCAGGAAGATTTAGTGCATTTTTCACAGGACGGTTATAAAATAATGAGTAATTGTTGTTTGTGTGCGAAGTAGAAACCATAGGGAGAGTCTATTCTAACAATAGAGAAAAAAGAATACGCTGGCATAAATAAATAATTTTAGATAAGGGGCCCACCAAAAAGTTTTGTAAAAGTGCAATTTCATAATTGTAACAATTCAAACTGAAAATGTGCTTGCGAATTGCGCAGGTACAGGGGCAAAACACCCAGACATAATTTAAAAACTGTGACAAAAGCCATGATAACAATCAATTGGTCAAAGACGAAGAGACATTTTTATAGAATCTTTTGATGAGTGGAAGTCTAGACAGTTCCTCTGACCCAATTAAAGGGACTGAAAAGTAATGGTTTATCAACTGTGTAATGAATATTCATGCTTTTTCTATGAGGGTGAGATTTTTTGTGCAACCTTTTCGATGATCATCTCTTCATCCAAATCCTACCCATCTCAGCCATGCACGCCTTTTCATCAACTTAATGGAAAATGCCTCTTAATATTGCAGCAGGCTAAATGAAGCTGCAGCATTTCACAGAGCCAAAGGAAAGTGTATCATTAGACTGAGACGTGTGATGATATAACTGCACTTTCAGCCATTGCTATTATGGCCAAGACATTCAAAACATGTTCGTACTCCTTTTATCTTTAATAAATCTATCAACGTTGATGCTTCAAATGATATAAAACAATAAGAGCACTAATTAAAAAGTGGTAAGCACAATAGAACACTAGGGGCCGTATTTTGCCCCCTGACTTCGTGTTAACATGAGCCTTTTCCAGGGGGCGGTTCCAGGGTGTTATTTTGCTACCTTCACAACCTTACCATTGGTTTAAAGATGCTGGACTTTGCCGCTGGAGGCTGGAGTGGGATGGTGCTAGTCCATATATGGTGATAGTGTTTGAACCAATGACTGATAACTGTGGCATTCAAAAGCACCACTTGTGGGTGACAGTCCTGCCTCATATACAGGCAAGGAAAGAAGTGAACAAATGGTTTTATTTTCCGTTTTCCAATTTGTACCCAAAATTTAGAAAAAAAATAAGAAGGATAAAATAAAATTTAATATTGATATGAAGCCTCAAGGCACCGTTTCTTTCTTTAATTTACCTTTATATTTTTGCGCAACGCAGAGAGGTCGCTTTCACCCCCGGGGTGTCCCGGACTAAACCCAGACTTAACCAAGACTAAACCTGGTCCAAAACCCGGAGTTTCTGAGTACAGAATCCACCGCAGTCTGCGCACACATCTCTGCACGACTTGTGATCCATAAATGAGGGCAGGCAGCAGCATAGAGCCGCTGATCCCGAAACGCACCCCCCCAGACTGCTGCGATGACCGACATTAGTCCCGGTACCAGGCCTCTGCGCTCCCAGTGAAGGCGGTGATGGTTGTCACCCAGCGTGGAGAGTTTACAGGCGAGATATGTGCGCGGACTTCTTGTGCGTAACAGTGTGGCAGTTGCCATGCGGCGAGCTCAGTCCCAGTTTGAATTGCGTGCATTACAGCACAGAAACGTTACGCACAAATGGACACCTGAGTGCTCGGTGGGATGCTACGTGGTCTGAAGGGTGCTAGAACGGAGTACACCCTGTGGTCAGCTCCAGAGCTGAAAGTCTGATCGTACGTGCAAATCAAGTCCTTTCGCGTTGTTGAGTCAGTCTGTGCCAGTTTTACGTGGACTGGGACAAGGATTTTGGGTGAATGTGATGTGACGGTAGGGATTTATCCGGTTTCCCAAATAGACGTTCCTCTCTAAGATGAGCACATTCAAGTCTGAACAGTCCAGTCTGGCCCAGACCCAGTACCAGGTGTCCAGCAAAGGGCTTTAAGAGTGCACTCCAGTGCACTCATTCAAGTTTATTACAATTAAATAACAGTTACAATTCTGGCTATTCACAGAATGCACCAGACCGACCCTCAAGTCACGTAATATGACGGCATGATCACGCCTCTTGTTTAGAGTTCCACGCCCTGCGCTGTCAGCAATTGCACGGACATAATATGTCAGGAAATGAGCTCCGCAGCGCCCAAGTTTACGATAAGACCGGGGGCAAAATACGGTACTTGGTGTCGAAGGCTAGTCTGAATAAATGTGTTTTTAGTTGAATAGTTAGCTCAGTCAAAGTTTGTGGATGAGATGGGAGAGAATTCCAGAGCTTCGGACCAGAAACAGTGAGCAATCATCAAACTTTTGTATGTGGAGCTGACAACCAGAGATGTAAATATACAGTAATTTATATAAATATAATTTGACATTTCTCTTTTGAAACACATATATTCTATTATTCTATGACATTTTCCCCACTGAGTTAGTTAGTAAAAACATGTTTTGGTGACATTAAAATGTGACTGAACCTAGCAGCGCCAGATTGATTTCAGAATATTATAATTCACTGTTTGACAAAATGTGCAGCAATTTTGTTCTTTACAGAAAGTGAAGGATAGGTTTATTAATTAAAATGGTTTTGTTCCAGATTGAAGCCATTACAAAGATTAGCAAAATCCTTCCAAAGACCAGCACACAGAAACACTGTGCTCCGCCAGATCCGTAAAGACTCCAAGATCACTGAAAGTGATGGAGCCATTTTCTTCCTGCTCATAAAAACAATGGACAACATCAGGCATGGCATTTTCCTTCATTTTGGTTACCGCAATGATGAGTTCCACTGAGCTCAAAGCAAACATTTAAACAGAGCAGTTTCTTTTGGTCAGGTAGAAAACAAACAGGCTTAAAATCACACATGCTATATTGGCAGCTTTATTCTGCGATGTTATAGATTTTGTACGAACAGTGACATTTCAATGCTTTTCTAAAGAGAACCAATCCATGAAAGCAACCAGGAGATAAAAACACCATCTTTCTCCAACAGTTGGGCTCTATACATTCCTCGCACTGAAGTGACATGAAATTGTCAGTAGTGGCCTACTGTGAAGAGAAACACATTTAGAGTGATGAAACCACAGCTTTGTAGTCACGACAATCTGTCCTTAAAATAATCAGCCCTTTTCAAGGACACCAGGCGCTTGTCAATTTGTACTGCCTCGGCCCGGCAAACACTTTCACCTCCTAGAAAGCTCCTTTTACACTCCAGCGACATTCTTTTGCTGAGGCAGAGCTTGTAATGTCATTACCATAAAAAGCCTAAACGCACAACTTAACCATGATCAGAAATGTTAGCCATGTGCAGTGCAATTACTGTTCTCGCGTACAAATGACACTTCTGGGATGCCTCCTGTTGAAAAGAGAAATCACTTTCAGCAGAATATTATTATTATTATTAACTTATTAGTTTGTTTTAGTCAAACAACTCAGGCAAACAACTCACATAATGTAATCAAGCAAACATTGTGAGAAACTAAATGAACACAGACTATTATATTGGGGATATGAATTCAATCATTTTAGAAGTATGCGTCACATATATCACTTGAGAGTAGCATGAGGGTACAGTGATTAGCAGTCCAGTCCCCTATTGTGCGGATAAAGGAGTAGCTGAAATGATTTGCCAACATTGTGCTGATCAAGAACAAGATCTTTTCCCACAGGCTTGAACTTGGTCTTAAGACTTACTAACTGGTTTCCCGCGACAGCTCTTCCCTATCCACACACTCACCTCTGTAACAGCGTCTCAACTCCTATTTATCACTCACAAACGTCAAAGCAGTCTGACTTACAAGGAAGCATCGCCTGCTACAGAAATGCATGTGTTTTGAGAAACTCAAATTACCATGGAGAAGAGGCTGATGATCAATAAAACGACGCAGCGGCTAGAATCAATAATGTCTTTGGTTGAGTCAGACACTCCAATCTGCGCAGTTTGATTTGACTGGAGAGGGCGGGGTTACGCTTCCTCCGGTCATAGACAAACCATAAGTCTTGCCTCCCTGCTGCCTTTACAATTACACCGGCTGTATTAAAGCTATTTTTCATTCAAAAGTCCCAGGGCTGAAGGGAAACAAATTCTCTTCTCCTTGCCGCTGTAGTACTTACACACTTCTCTATTCTCTCTATTCGCGCATTAAGGAACAAGTTAGACCCTCCCCAGAACCACCAGGGAGCCAGCCCACGAAGAAATTACACCCACGCTGCGTCAATAGTAATTTAATTGGATGTATAGGTGTGCAAGAGTCAAGAATGTACAGTATTCAAAGGACACTATTCCTTTGTATTGAGAATCATGCTTACGATAGATTCTCTGTTGAAGAACTGCAGGGTGCTTCTCTGTGCAGAACAAAAGACACAGTAAGGACATTCGCTTGACAATGCTTTGTAATGCTACGGATGGCCCTGTTTCACCTTGCCAAAGCTTTTCCAGTCAGTAGTAAAACGACATCATAAATCTCCCACTATCTCATCTACTGTGCTTGAATAAATCTGTGTTATGGAGCATTTGATTAAATATGCAAGGGCCGGGGACGATGTAAACTGAAAAACTCACCCCCTTTCGTTCATCATAGAAAAATAAATACAAAAAGATCAATTCTTTCACATGACGCAGCAAAGTAACCCTCGGATTGGCCTACTATTTTATGTAGTGAAAAAGTGAGCGGAATACGGCTGTTTAATTACCAAAAAAGCTTTGTGTATGAGTATGCATCATTTAGACGCTCAAACTAAATAAGCTGCTTATAATGGGAAAGGACAGGCATTTGGCTAGCTAATTAATCTTCATATTCCTGGCCTTAATGAATATACACACCATATTTCTCTGCTTACTATTACAGACACGCCTCTTCTCCTTTGAATGCAGACAGTGCTAAAAGACGTCTTATGCAACATTTGATGGACCCTATTTCATTTCAGGTGAAAAGCTGGCAGCGAGTAACCGACCTTGAGATTCCTTGTCACAATGAAAGCAACCTATCCATTATGAAAAGAGTGCTTTGTTAAATAGAACTTGCTTACTATCAGGTCCGGTATTGTGTTTCTAGAAGCACTAAAATAGAGAGCTCCAACATAGAAAGGAGCTACAACAGAAGGAGAAATATTTAAGGCACAGTGGCAGAGGTGGGAGACAGTAAATAAAAAAAACAGATAATACCAAATTGTTGTTTTGTAGATATGCAATATTTATTTGTATAGTATATGATCCTAACTTTAACTATTAAAATGACAGCAAAAAGAGCTGATTCTAAATCAAAAACAGAAACATCTATTGTAATCTTCCAAACAAAGGTATAAAGTGATATTTCTATCCTTCTATGGTCCATGCACATTTTGTGCAATACTTGAACCACAACAAACACATTTACAGACACATTTTAATGCAAAAATATATATATTTAAAATAATAAAGCTATTCATTTTTGACAATATCGTCCACCCAAACACAGTAGTGCATGCTGTAACGGGTACTCTACTACAAAACAAGCAGAAACTGTAAGTGCAGATTTAAGGGATAGTTCAGTATTTTTCAACCATGTATTTATGGTAGTATAATTCTATCATCAAACTTAACACAAAAGCTGTCAAACGTGGTAGCTGTCAAATGGACGAGTCAAAAAGACATCAACGACAGGCCTGTTGAGGCTATGGGGCAGACTGGTCAGTTCATGTGCTAGGATTGGTTCTTTATGATGGAGGCTGCTTTGCTGGTGACCTGTCTGATAATGCAGATTTCAGGAACAGAAAGCTAAATTGCAGTGATTAGTTTGAACAAACCATTAAATGCAAATCTTATCTTGATACCACAAAGAAGTTATTCTCTGTATTTCAACTAATGTGCAGCTGAAGATAACAGACCCATCTCTAGAATGCCTGCTACAAAGCACATGGGTTGGTAGATGCTTTTAATAATGCTTACTTTAGCATAATTAAAAGTCATTTGTTGTTCTCAGGAATATTTGGCATTGGAATTGGCAAACATAAGAACTGACTTAAAGACAGCCTTTTCTATTATTGAACTATCCCTTTAAAAGTATTGGAATAACAGGGGCTGAAACAATATGTGGTATGATCAATATTATCAAACTCCAACACAATACAGAAAACATTACAATCAGGTGGCATTTTCCTGCAAGCAAATGAGTCACAACACACATGGAGTTCATTTAACAAATTGTGGGTATGAAAAAGGGTCCCACAATCGCCTTTGAAATTAAATATCTATGGATGATGACAAAAATCCATGCAGCACCGGGGGACATCACGTTTTTGGGTACCAGGACACAGAAATAATAAGAGTGGTGGTACAAAAAGGGAATAAAGTTACCCAGTGGAAGAATCAAATCAATAAAATCAAATTAAACTTGCCAGGTAGTTTGCTGCGGTCACACCCGGGTATGCAAGATCAAAACGGGTAACCAGTGCAGGCTGCGGGTAAGAAACGAAAGACAAAATCACCAGCCAGCATAATTGGTCAAAAAGGAAAGAGATACATGTGAAAAACTGATGCTTAGAATAGACAGCATTAGTGATGGTCACGAAAGTTGAATGTAGAGAGATAGAAGAGAAATGTTGCAATGTTGCGCTTGAGAGTGAATTATCCACTTTTTCAACTTAACCATCACACTCTAGCTGTGCATGTGCAAAGTGAATGCCAGAATTCATCATTCCAGCACTCATCACGCACAACACACATGCAAGAAACACTTTTATTTTGGATCGCAGCTTGTCAAAAACCCACACCAACACTGCCAAAATCTCTGCTAAGTGTCAACACTGCCTCACAGGTGTGTAATACTTTACATATCACTCCTGTGGGGAACGCAACAGCTAAAAAGATGCCCTGGTAAAATATTATTACATTGCAATCCCCTTTCACTGCAGTAACAAACTAATTACAGTAATAATACAAGTTAAATGGAACTAAAGGGAGAAACATTAGCTCAAAGCAGTGTTAAGGGGCGTAGTGGTCACCACATTACTGAACAACATTTATATAACCAATATGCATATTCACTTTGAAACCCTGAGCAGATGTTTGGAAGTCCTCTGACGCTTTATTAGCAACATTATAACAAAGATGACAGGGAGTCTGATGTCAGGGACCGCCACTCTAATTACTCCTGGTTCACAACAGAGAGCCAGAGCAGCAGGCAAACTGTACTCAAGTCTTTCAGTGCATAAAGAGCAGCAATATAACAAATGAATAGAAATAAAGAATAGCAATAAAATGAGTTTCTTATGGCATTACATTTGTAACAGTCTATTTAAATCAAAGTTAGATCTGTGATGCTATCTGATAACCTAAACACTCCATACGTACTCTAAAGTGGGATATGCCATACCTTTCTGTGTTTTTGTTTTATATGTAGACAGCTGGAAAAGGGATGTCAAGACGGTTTGGTTTGTCAATAATCATGATTATTCATAGTTAGTAACCACAAAATTATCCTGTTTATGTGCCAATATCATTACTTTTTCATTCAGAAAGTTTGATTTCAGAAAGCTAGTAATCTATTCAACTTGTGAACGAAGGCAAATCAAGGATTGCACTGTTGTTTGGTCATAGTGCCAATACTCGTGAATATCCGTAAAATCATGATGTTTCTTCTCAAAATAATCGTAACATTAACATTTTATATTAGTGACATCGCTTATCTGGACACCATTTGAATTCATCCTATGCAAGAATCCTTTTTCATGCAGAAAGCGCAATTGACGCTGGTAATTCATACTTGTGTGCATAGAACCACAGCTTTCTATTTTCACGTCAATAGAAACAGTACAATAAACTGACCACAACAGGCATGTGACTCCTGACAACTCTCTGCATTTACAACATTGCCCTCTGCTGGCCACACTGTAAGAGCACATCTACTGTATTTCTGCTCAGTAAACATTGATTAATAATAACAGTACATCGGAAAGGAGTGGAAAATGTTTAAGTAGTGAGGGAAAAAATGACCAAAACCTTTCAAAATTTGTTTTAATAACACGAGACAGACCTTCAGAAAACATCAGGCACAAATAATGCTTTTAATAATAAAACTATCACATATTCAATCCCGAATAGTTGCTTTGCCTGTGGAGGTGTGGGTCTAGGAGGAGAACACGTGGCGTCATTCGTGGAGCTGTGCTCAGATGAGGTTCTACTGCTACAGCACGAGGTCAGAGGCCTTACCTTGAGAGGGGAGATGTGTGAGTGGGACACATAGCCGTGCACATTCTCGATCTCCGACAGGTTCTTCTCCGACACATGTACGAGTTCGGGCGCCCGCACCTCATTGGTAAGCCGTGGGAACCCCTGGTCAAGTGGTGGCGAGTCGTCCTCCTGATATTGGTACTGCTGAAAATACATAAGCATGGGACAGCGCAGGAATTAATAGAATATCCTGATTGGGATTTGGCGAAATTAACGTCCATGAATTCAAATGCGAATGAAATGTGGATGTATGGATCAGTGAGAAACTACTGATCTGAATTGAGAAGCATGGACAATTCTGAAATACTTCATTTTATTGGCTGCACTTCCACTTTTACTATGTTGTGAGGAAAAGCAAGAAGTTCTGCAGAAAAAAAAACCCAATCTGTTATTGCGTCTGTATATTCTGCTAAAAAAAAAGTAATAAACCTCAGTAGTCTCATCTGTCAGTTTAATGGGTCCCAAAGTAATACAGAATTAGGGTCCTACCAATCTCAGTCCTCATGAAGTTTACGATTAACATGATGCGACAGACGGATTGCATTGCCCTACATTCATCATGCCTATCCTACAACAAAAAAGTTTCTTTGTTACTTTGTGCTGTTACATATGCATTTATTTGGCCACACTGAAATGTAATACGAAATGCAAGATAAATTGTGACGAGCACTGAAAGACCATTGTCTGAAAAGCAAAAATCTGGAACAGTCACAGAAGACCGAAGAGACCTCTTTATTTGTTTTGATTCTATTGTGATTTTAATGCACATTTTCTTGTTCTATAAAGCACTTTGAATAACTTTCTGTACGAATTGTGCGCTACAAATAAACGCCTTGTTTTATAAGTGTATGGAGGACAATTACTTGCAAATGACTAAATAAACAGTCAAAATCTACCTCTTAGAAACAACGGCATAAATAAATAACAGTTACCGTAACCTACAGCTTGTAATTGTCTGAAATGTTTTATCTGACTGATGAATGAGAATGCATGAGAGAGAAAGTAGATGGTTCTTCATTAACAGATGACAATAGCTTCAAAATCTTTGCGCCCTACTTCCATCTCTCACCCAGGGAGCGTTGGTCAAGGCTGGGGTCATGCATGGTGAGGGTGGGCTGTTGTTGTGGGGCCCATGTACTGCTGGTGGCCTGTTCTGGAGAAAGCAACACGACCAAAGTTGACCCAGAATGCAACTAATATTACGAAGAAATGTTGACACTCGAGCACACATCCAAGTCAAACAAGCAACTAACAAGCAAGCAGGAGGATTAGAAGCTTCAGCTAGCACACACAGCATACTATAGGGATGCACAGATGTTCCCACAGATGTGAGAAAATCCAGTGTAACACACGCATACACAACCTGAGGGTAAAGTATAGAACGAAAGCAAGATAGCACGAAGAAATTTAAATATATTCAGCGATCAGCAATAAAATGGTTCAAAAAACAAACTACCATAATGTGCCACAGTTTGAGAACCATTGCTGTAGGGCTAACAATTATTCTTTTAATGAATCGATTTTTTTTCACGGCTGTACTTTTATTGCTTCGAGTCATGAAACATCTTTTCTCAGCACACGGCATGATTTGGAGTCGATGTATTGTTCAGAAAAAGATTAATCGATACTTAACAGCAGTGTATCAGAATGCACAATATCGCCTCTAAAATGATTAAAAACAAAATGTCAGTATTTTTTTTTCTTCTCTGTGTGTTTTGTCTTGTACGTCTATTTTTGTCATTGAACGAAAAAAATAATAATAATAATCACACACGAAAAACTATTGGCTAGAAAAGTTGGTTTGCACAATAGTTATTAATAGCTCACAAAACAAAAAACACAGAATAAACACTTGTCCACCTGATAAAATACCACGAATAATTAAAAGTACCGCATATATATATATAAATTGTGCGAAACAAATTTCTGGCCATTTTTGTGTTGCCCTCTTGAATCCCGCGCACTTACTTTGGCTGGATGTGTGTCTCCCTTTTCCTCATTCAAAAATAAACTATGCTTGGCCTTTATGCAAAAGAAGTGGATATACTGTATAGTGTGGTGATGCTAACCAATTGCAACGCTCCGGTGCTCGCAGTTGTGTTTGATTGCACCTCAAGGCAACAATGTAAAGAGATGCATTTTAATGTTAGTGGGGACACAGCTCTGGGGCAGGCATAAATCAGCTGGCCCATCTAAAAATAGTGTGTTCCGTAAATTTGCCATGCATGATTAAAAGTCTATGTAATATCCTTTAGATACAAGGCAGCAAGAAGCATATTAGTAAAACGGTCAACTGCTTTTTTATGTATAAATTATTGACATGTCATTACCATATCATTTGTATATTGTGTAACTTGGCGTAGCTTTCAGAATCATGCTATTCATATTTTATTTTGGGTTATTGGAAGGACAAGGTTATTAGAAAGCCAACTGCCACCACGGAATGTCACACACACAAAATTAATGGCAGCATCTAATGAATTCTTCATATTTTAAAATGAAGAAGAAAATAAAAAAGCAACCCTCCGTGCACCTCCTAATAAATTCATGTCAGTACATTTTCGTGGAGCGGCAAGTTAAAGATGAAAGGAGTCGGCACAGAAACCAAACTCACAAGGACGAGACAATTGGATAAGTGTTTACTTTGGCTTGTTAACAGCTCAATTAATGGCTGTCAATAATACAAAGAAAATGTGTATTGCATTACTGACCTAGTAAAAATGATCTAATTACTAAAATAAGGTAGAGAAATCTAACATGCATACCGATTCTTTGTGAATACCCACACAGATTATTTATTATGGACTATTTAGTACTATTCCACACTGGCAGTAAAACCTTGTATTGAGAAATTATCACTTTAAGCCAAAGTAATGCCTTGAGACACCTTTGTCCCACTGCTATTTCAGGAGGCTATTAGGCCACAGGTAGGAGTTCCATTCAAGCAAAAGAACAAGTTCTTCTCTGCTCGCTGTAATTACTGCCATCCAGCAGGATTAATCAGCAGATGGGAAGATTAAGTGGTACAATGAGGATGTAGAGGCTGCAGAGAGAAAGATGAGATCTCCTTTCTTCATGAATAAATCTTTATCTTTCACCTTCGCCTGTTACTCATCTATTCACTTAGCACAGGACGATGGTTGTCTGTTTGTTGTATGGAGGAAGACGTTGGCTTGTTATTGGCCAGTCAGTAATATTCACTTTGTGCAAACTTCATTTTATGTTACAACGGGACATGCTTCACGTTCACGTCATTCAGCAAGTCCATTGTTTTTGTATTTTTCGTTTTATATATTTGTGCAGACGTAATTTTTTACTTAGAATTAGTTCAGCCACTGGTTCAGGGGCATCGGTCAACTTCTCCTGACTAAAGAGAACACTGCAAATATATCTTAGCCTGGGCAACAGGGAGGAGTAAGCATAGTGTTTGTCGGCTTTGGCCTGTATCGGCACTTCACAAAACGCAGATGCCATTTCCACTGGGGTTCTGCTACAGGCGAAGAAGGTAGGTGTCTGCAGATTTTTCTTTTGGCTCACTGTAGCAAAATTCATTTAAGAAGTCTCTCTAAATATAGAAACAACAAACCGACACTGTCTGCATTTGGAAGTTTCCGCCACGAGTCGAACTGAAGTTAACTAATGCAGATGTATATTTGTATTCGTATTTATTTTATTCTGACACATGAACATGACTGCAGAGCCAACTCAAAATACCATTTATAAGAGTGCATACATGAGATGTATATTTCACAGAAGTGTAGTGTAGAATGTTGAATCTTGATTTCCAATGAATGCATATCAAAGACATAAATACAATGTCATGACAGTGTTGTTGTTGTTGTTGTTGTCGTCGATGGTTTTGTAAGGATTAATGTACTTCGAATGTCAGCTCAGGTCCAAAAGCTTTCTGTAACACCTTCTGTGTCAGGTGAAAATGCTGGCCTCATGTATACAACACATCAGAGAGAGTAATCAAAATAATGTAATGTCAAACAGGAGTCATGCATTGATTGTTGTTGGCATCAGTCAAACCGTATTCTGCAATACTTGTTCTGATCTACACTTCATCATCATAAATACATTACAGAATGGATATCCTTTTCTGTCCTTGTACTAGTCCCTCACTGTGCATCAGATCACACTGGACATTCATACAGGCTGCAACCGCAGTTTCTCTAATGAGGCGAGAGCGTTACAACTGACAGAGCTCGGCTGAAGGGAGCAGCTACAGAACAGCAGAGCTAGTCCAGGGCTTTTTGACCTCCAGCCTGAGAGAAGCCCAGTGACCTACAATTTTTATGTGCGGTGAGCAGCACTGGGCAAACAACACACGACACCTATGTGGCTGTTACACAACTGTTTAAGAATATTGTAGAGCACCGTTGGGGTATCATTTCAGTACTGGATTAAAAGGACAAGAAATTATATGTATCAAAATTGATGTAACAATATATATTTTTTATATTGGGTATATTGTTCACATTGAAAAAAAAAATCTAAAGGCTCTAAAATGCTGATCAAAAGTGCATTGGGTGATATTTTTGCACTTCTAAAGTTCATTTAAATGTTTTAATTTTTTATTTATGTGATACTTGAACCTCAACCACGACATTTCCAGAAACTTGAGGGAATTTGGCATTGGTCCGAAGGGTTTTCAAGATGGCCACTTACAGCCTAGCCAGCTCCGTCGGGCTGCAGTTAAATGTAAATTATCTAGCTACATTACCTGTTCACCTGGGGAAATTACCCATTTCTGCGTGGGAACAGATATAAAGTGAGCTTGGACACTCAGCCACAGCAGCTGAGAAGAAATCTCGGACTTGAAAGACTCTGCCAAGCGGGCAAATGTGGTAAATTTAATGAGCCAGGTTAGCGTCATGATAGATCGAATGGAGGACCTGGAGAATCGTAATCGCAGAGGGAAATCTGTGGATTGTCGGTCATCCAGAGGAGAGATGTGGTCAAGTTTATGAAGGCTTGGATCTCCGAACAACTAATACTTTCAACAAAAGCTAGAAGAATAAAGCTTGACTGTGCACATCGCTTCTTGGCTCCCAAGTTGGCTCCGAATCGGCGTCCAGGATCTATTATATTGAAGTTCCACAATTGTGGTGATAAGCAGCGTGTTATGGCGGCAGATACGCAATGGACCGGACCAGACCAAATGAGCTCCACGTCTTTGACTACTCTGTGAGAGTGGTCAAGAAATGGAAAGCATCAAGTGAAATCTCGCCTAAGACAAAAGAAAGTGTAATACACTCTGCTTTATCTCACAACACTGACGATCAACGTGGATGGTAAAGTAAAAACAAATATCACATCGGAGGAGACATTCTTCCCTTTATTTCCTTTTTTCAACTCAAGGGACCTGGACTGTAAAATAGACATCTGAGTATTGGGCCATTGCAGGCTGATGTGTTTCTCTTTTTGCTTGTAAATACCCAGGTGAAAGTGTTATACTAACTGTACCGGAGGGCCTTTTTTCTTTTGAAAAGGGTTTCCCCTCCATCTTCTGATCCTTTTTGGATCAACCAGTGGACTCCTTGCAGGTCAGAAGCAGAACAGGCTTTTGGCAAGAGCTCTTTCTCTTTTTATTCCTTTTGCTGTATATTATTTTTATTATATTCTTGTGGGCGAACAGAGTTCTTTGTATAGAATAATCTTAATATGGTTAATGAAATGGCATCTGAAAAGGGAAGAATAGCATCCTTTAACATTAATGGCATACAGAGCCCAATAAAGCAGTCAAAGGTATTAGCAAAGGTGAGAAAATAAAAAATAGATATTATATACCTAAAAGAAACTAATTAAAATGACTTAGAACATCAAAATGAACTAGACTTGGTTATAATAAATGTTACTATTCTAATACCGGGAAAAAATAAGAGGGGAGTGGCCATATTGATCTCAAGCAGAATAGCCTTTGAACAAAGTTTTGAACACAAAGATAAAGATGGCAGATTTGTACTGGGCAAAGTAACTATTAATGGAAATATGTTTACTTTGATAAATGTGTATGCGCCACCAGGAAGCGACCTCACTTTCTATACTGAAATTGTAGATTTAATTGAAAACCACTCAGGGGGAACCCTTGTCCGTGACAGCGACTGGAGCTTACATATTCAGCAGACATTAGGTTTGAATTTCACAAAGTACTGCTAAATTAATAAATAATACATTTCGCAAATTGATATATAATATAGGGTCAATTGATATCTGGAGAGAGAGGAATCCCACTGTCCGCCAATATATATATCTTTTTTTTTTTTTTTTTTACACCAATCCACATAAGAAATTTTTTTTTTTTACACCAATCCACATAAGAAATAGAAAATTATTATTATTTAAATTTTTTTCCCCACAAAAAGGTGGACATAGGTACAATAGATCTAAGTGATCATGCTCCTATCTACATCATTATAGATTTGGAACAGAAACGGGAAAACAAATTTTAAATGTTATTGTTATTCTATTCAATGACCCTCAGTTTGAAAAAAAAAAAAGTCAAATGTAATTGAGACTTATGTAGAAGATAACGATAACAGTGAAATTTCTCCACCCATTCTTAGCGATACAGCTAAGGCAGTTTTGAGGGACAAGGTAATTGCTGTCGCCTCAGCTAAAAAGAAACAAAAGCAAGAAAAAATAAACAAGTTAGGGAACAAATTAAAATGTTTGGAAGCTTATGAATTAAAAAACATCACGCTAAAAATGCAGGAACCAAGAACGCTAAAATGCTACAGGAATTTTAAAAGATAGGAGGTGGGATTAATGACCTAATCTCACAAGAAATAATAATAATAAAGCAAAAAAATGAAAAAAAAATCTAAATTGTTATCTTGTAAACTTAGAAAACAACAGGCAGAGAGAGAAGAAATTAAAATATGAGGTGTAGTGTAATTTTAACCAAACAAGCCCAAATACAAACATCGTTTGAAGCCTTTTACAAAAAACTTTTCTAATCAAAACATACAAGCAAAACAAAGATGTAAAATCTTAAAATGGTTGTCTTATGACCAAAGTTTTAAGACAAACAGCACCGACCTGAGATTTAAGATTTGGATAACAAAAGACATACCTTTTTTTTTTTTACCAGATTGTAAAAGAAAATCAAATCAAATGAAAAGCTTTGATATGTTGAAGGAATCCTTTTGCCTGGAGAAACGGGATTATATAGGTATTTACAAATGAGTTATTATAATCAAGAAATAAAACAAAGTTAAACCCATTCTAACCTTCTCACTTTCAAGGGGAAAATATCTAAATTATTATTATCATTATAATTCTTATCATAATTCTTATATAATTCTTAAAAAAAGAAAATTAAAAATAGTCTAGGCATTTCAAAAGCATATGAAAAGCATAGGATATTTAGATATTCATTGATGTTAAATATGACATATTATGATCAGGTATTTAGTATTGAACTATAGCATAACATTTTACACTTTGTTCATTGTAAACCACGTAGTCTAAAATGGCTTAGCAACAGAAACGGGTTCAAAACTGCAGAACTGATAAGCTCTTTATGGTGACATTTCACTGTAACAAGCAGCGGATTGTCACTTACATGTTTTTATTTCTGAAACGTTTTAGAAACTGATTTTTTGGGGGTTCTATTATTGCAGCTAAGTACAGAGCCGTGGGTGGGGATAAGGGTAGGTGAAAACAGGAATTTTCTGATCACTTGAGTCTCAGTTGCAGGACAAAACAGGATTACTCAAACATACACTTCTCAATCAAAATATAACTTTGAGTAAATTGAGGATGAGGAAACACTTTTGTTAAAGGCTCATTAAAATCGCCCACCTCTGGATGTACGATATGCTTTTGTTTACAATGGTACTACAGAAGGTGCAGGTTACATAAAAAGAGTGTGGTAGAAAACTGCTGAGCTAAGACCAGCGATGCGGTTTTGATGTTGGTCCATTTTAATGATGTGTCACAGATGACAAATGCAACTTTCTATGCAGCTAGAATATAAATGTCCATGTGTTAGAAAAGAAAACATAGTAGGCTTTGCACAGGCATATAGACATATTGGGCCGTATATTGCCCCCGGACTTAGTATCAGAATCACACGTTATGTTCTCTGTATTTTAAGCTTAAAAACATTGTATGTTTTATTACAATCAGACTTCATATTCACGGAGAAATGGGTCTAATGAGGAAGTAAATCTAGATGCGGCAAAACGCAAGACACCCCTGCATATCGCATGTCCGCTACCATATTTTTGTGTACATATCTCATGTTACAACATAACACTCACTCACTAAGCACAAGCTTTCAAGAGCAGATGAACCAGATGTGAAGACACAGACACAGGTAAATCAGCTCACACAGAGTAATCAAGGACAGAGGGGACAGTAGGGACAGCTGTGATGTGTTTTCTGTTTGCTAAGCTTCAAAATGCTGTGTTTTATTACAATCCAACTCATATTCACTGAGAAATTAGTCTAATTAGGTCCGCTGCGCCACGGGTGCGCCACAAGACTCTCAAAAGACAACCGGCGTACATACTACCGTGTTCTATATGTGTAAATATCTCATGTTACAACATGGGCACCTGCAGCTTATTGACAGGTGCGGCCCATATATTAACAATCTGTTTTAGCTGGATTCACCCAGATTTATCTAATTAACATTACCGTACTTTGTCAGTTCCATAATGAAAAGTGAAACAATTTCAATTGGTTTTTTTGTGTGGTTTTTTTCATATTTATCGATCTTGCGTTTCAATCGGTTTTATTTGGTCTTTCCAAAAACAAAATAAAAATGGCTTTTGGTAATGATTTCATGAACATAAACTAAGCAGACTTTTAATCTGTTCCATTTAACAAAAATAATATTAAAATGTCTTCCTCCAATGTCTGACCTCTGCTTAAAACCACATGTTTTGCTGACAAAGGATCAACTATGGACCTCTCGATTAAAATAAACCTTGACAGACAAAAGTTTAATGTCTTCTTTAATAGTGTGTTGATAAGGTTTTAAGTTTTGAATTTGATGTACATATGTAAATTGATTTAACTGCAAATAAAACTGAGGATAAGCAGTGTTCTGTGTTCAACTCCATCTGTATGTTGTTTCTGTAAAAAGCCAAACTGAGCAAATATTTGCCTATGCCAAGAAGAACAAAACACTCCAGGATGTTATTCCAGCATTAGTGACTCTTCACAGCCATTGTCTTCCCAGAAAAGCAACTTCAATTAGACAATTCCGCATTGCATGCTCATAATTTGTGCATCAGTGAATAGTGCTTATTTTCACCTAGCTAAATTTACACAAGCACACCACCCTTTAAACATAAGGTTTTAAAGTCCTATTATGTGCATTATTTTGGCCTTTTGAACTACTACAACACCGAAGCCTTGGAATAGAGAAGAACAACTAAAACATTTTGAAAACAAAGCACACAGAAAATAATGCAGTTTGTAGCAAGCTTGGCTACCATCGGTAAACGGACTTCGCTGAATACTGGAGGCGATTTGAGCACTTGATTTAATAAATATTTATGGACAAAAAACACAAAGGAGCTTCATGTGATGTCACAAGGGGATGATTTTCGCTCCGAAGCGAAGACAGACAGGCTACAATTACTGATTTACTGAAATGTTTTCAAAGGAATCAAAACGCAAAACTAGGTATGTTTTGATGAGGAAACAACATTATCCAATGGCTACTTTGGCATAATATTTGCCCTTTAACCTAATGGGAGTGGACAGCCTGGTGTCACATGTGACTCTGCCATGCTCCACTGTGAGGATTCCTCTTTGCTGACGCTCACCACCGCCCCATGCACAGTATTCCGAATGAGATGGAAATGTGGGGTGGCATGGCCGTGGGCGCGTGCAGAGCCTGTGCAGATTTAGCGTGGAATCTCCAAGCGATTTGTGTGCACTGACCTCTTTCTGTGGCTTTATATACCTACAGTTGGACTCTTTTCACTCCATTCTCTTCCACAGCCCTAATTCCTGCAGACAGTATGGGGGAGAACTGAGCTAAGGGGAAGATTACAAGAGCACCTGCCTCCTGCTCCTCTGGCTCCCCTGTCATATAGATGTGTTCAATATGTGTTTTGGTTGAAAATGTTCTCAGCACCCAATCTAATGTTGATGTGGATTTTCTATGTCCTGCTTACACCGAATAAACGTATTTTATTTTGAATTCCCACCTTACCTTTGACAACCCTAAGTACTACTAGCAGTACTGAATGATTTCTATATTGTTTTTATTTATTTTTTATGTGGATATCAATTGCATTGGTTTAAGCCAGATGCATTAAGCCAAATGCATTGTTTTAAGTGTTATAGCAGTGCTAATTTTCAATATCTGTCCATAGGGTGCTTTTAACAGTATTATCAAGTACTATAGTGTTGTTTTAGATGGTTCTGAGAGAACAATGGCTGACAGAGAAGAGGGGAAAAAAATCATTCACAAACTACAGTATTTAACTATATTGCCTCACTCCTTCCAGTCTAGCTAACACTTCTGTGCTAAGAAAATATATGTCAATTTGACACTGACAAAAATGGTCTTCCTTTGGCAAAAATGAAGCTACCAATCGCATCTACCAAAGAACCAGAGGGAAATGAGGAGCTGCAATTGACTTGCAATGGGCCTATTACAGTCAGAGAATTAATTCCGGCCTGTCACTATGATGAATAAAGGGTGACAGTGCCGGCATACAGAAATATTACTGTGCTGTAAATATGCCCTCATTAAGCCTCAGTAGGCATTAGCACGGCTAGAAGGGTTGGACGCAGGAGAGAAGAAAAGAGCCGTTTTCCAAGTAAGGAAAAAATAACAGTCTATTTTTAAATTGCTAATATAAATAGATATTTTTTAAATACCCACAATAACTAGCAGCAAAAAGGAAAATATTTACAATAAGTGTCTGTCTCATTCAAAAAGAAAACCTACCTTGCATCCAAACATCAGCGACAAAGTCTTGTTGGTACAGGCAACTTTGCAATGGCACTCCACTGGGGTGCACTCTGGACTTTTCACTATTGGAGACATTCTCATTGAGTAAAAATATAGTATGTCTATTCAAAGCAATCACAAAGCCGGCCAGACAAATCAAGGTCCTAGGAGTGGAGAGAGACTTCAGGGGATACACTCCAGTGGGACGAAAGGAGAAGACTACAAAGCAGGTTTGCACTTCATGGGAGATAGCTTTAGCGTACAGGCTTATGCTCAGTCACACAATCACAGTCACACTGTCCCCGTCTCTGTGAGCTATGCCCAGTGTCTCTCTCTCCCTCATCTTCCTACTCTCACTCCACCACCAAGATCCCTCTGATACTATTAGTCACTGTACTTCCATCATGTGTGTTTATACTAAAATAACATACATGTTTTCTACAGCATGACTTCTTCAATATGAACTCACTTTGCATCCTTATAATATAGGTATATATAAAAGGTACTAGCGTTAGCATAATAGTGTACATTTAGTATTCTGTGCAGCAGATTGAGCCATTTGTGTCTTTATGTTAAAGTGTGCCCCCACCTGGACAAAGTTACTCCTTACATTTGTCCAATACCAAATGGCAAAAGTTGATATAAATCATACTTCAGAATCAATCCTCCTTAACAAGTGAGTAGTAGTACAAGTCGACAGCCTTTACAATTTTCACATAAATCATGAAGACATTTTCTTACAAATCAAACATACAATATTTCCCAGTACAACTAGCTCTATATATTTTTAGTATGGCTGTCATTAACATTCAGTTGTCGGCTAGTCAGCGAATATTTCTACTGGACATTGGGACAGTCAATACATTTAAAAGTTTAAATAGTTAAATAGTTTCTGAATGTATAATTGATGAAAATTGTTTTGTTTTTGACATTTTGATTTAATAAAGCCACTGCCTTTGTTATAAAAGGTCTTTTCATATGTGTTTTAGTTTGTATAGTCCAGATAACGATTACCAATCTGAAAATAAAGCCTATGATTATTTTTCAATGTTGACTAGTCACGATTAGTCGATTAATTGTTGCAGCAGTATCAATGAAATATGTATCTATATGGATGGAGCGGATAGCGATGTCCGGTATTTGACATTTGCTGCTGTGGCCAATGACAGATATTTGCAGATGTTGATATTTAGACTTTTTAAAATCGTTGTTGTTGTCGTTGTTGACGTTGTTGTTGTTGTTGTTGACGTCGTCGCCATCGTTGTTGTGACGACGATTATGATTATTATTATCATTATCATTATCAAGAAAGAAATAGTGTGTCAACATATTCAGACTTAGGTTCTAGAACCATTAGCATCCCCATAGCTTCTCTAACTGTGTCAATATTGAACCGCAGCTGCGTGCAGAAGCTGGACTTCTGGCAGAGGGCCCAGGTGAAGGCGTGAGCGCCCCCGCTGGAGTGCTGATGTGTGCAGAGGAGGTGAAAATGACAAAACCGCAGTGCTCCTTACAACCTCCATCCTGCAGGGAGTGAGCACAGATGCTGCTGACACTGTCTCACTGCCTAAAGACACTACAAAACATTAATAACCACGTCAACATGTAGCTGATACTACTTGCCAAGGATTTTTTGGGTCATTATTATAAAAGCTTGATGTTAAAGAACTAATTTCACAAAGCAATAGAAGAGTTGATTTTTTAATGATATCACAATTGAGTAAAAAACAATTGCCACAACAACAGAATTATGAAAAAGGCTGGTAATTGGATGTGCTTACTTTATATACTGATACAAAATAGAGCAACAAAACTGCAAGAAAATTTCCTCTCTGAACTTGAAGGTGTCATCATTAAGAAACAACAAATTGTTAAAAGGGTAATATTTGTGAATAGAAGCCAGCTGGATGAAAGTTGTCACAACCAGTAAATGAAATATACTGCACTTGGGAAATACTTTTAAGAACTGCAAATAACTGCCTTTGACATTTGAATGTCCTAAACTTTAGGTTTAGTTAATTGTGCTAAACTGGTAAAGATATTCTCTGTGGATTGTGGTTTAAATTATTTCCAAATTACTTTTTAAAATAACATCTTTTTAATCTGACGTTTGAGCCTGAAATAAAGTTTTATAATAATGATGTTGAAAACAAAAAGATAACCCACTTAGTTAAAAGCCATCTTAAATGTCAAGAAAAATAGAAAAGGTGGTTGAAAATAAACCACTAGATGGAACTATAAGACAGAGCCAAAATATGGTCTACTCCATTGATGAAAGTGAACACCTAATAAGTGGCTGATGTGGAGTTCAAACGCGGATTAATTCATCAGAAAGCCTCTTTGATCCAACTGTATGGCACATATTACATACTGGAAAAGCAATATGAAACAGCAACCCCTTATAAATCCAACAACTCAAAATTCTAAAAGCACAACAGCAAAGGTTGTTGAATGCATTGCATTCTAAGGTCTTAGGATCAAAGCTCAATATATATATATATTTTTGTGTGTGTGTGTGTGGTTGATTCCTGTATGGCTGTGACAGATGACTAGATAGAACCATTCATATGTCCCGTTGGCTTAAGGGCTACACTGAAAGAACAGCTGAAGTCTGTCGATTTAAAAAAGATTTTGGATGTAAAAATCTAAATGAAACGCTGCCATCATTGAGTCCATGACTCAGTCAGAGCAGCCAAGAGATGTCTAAAACATAACTGTGTTTGATAGGCAGTGTTTACACACAGCACATCCCCCTCACTGGGTTAATGGGCCAATCACAAATATGTTCATTCTAGAGCAATACAAACAGTGTCATACAAGAAAACACAGGCAAGGCAAGTAAAAGTAAAGAAAGAAATGAGTTTAGATTCAGATTCACTTGCAAAAATAAATACAAATTTGGGCTGTGGGGTTAATCAAACTTTACTTTACAAACATTAATAAAACACTACAATATAAACATCTACATTCTTGATAAATCAGATCAAAGATAAAACGTTTTAGTATAAAATACATTTTAAAATATTATTTATTGATTGATTTATTAGCTTATTTAGCTTTAGAAAGCTTTGTTAACAAACTTTTTTTGGTCTTTCATTTTACAAAACTACTATTCATTATGTTGAGTAAGGTCAACTCATTGTGCAAACTGATTTTCACTCTTTGAATTCCAGCATTTATCTCATGTTTCCTTATTACTAAAGTCGTACCTCTTAAATCCAAGAAAACAATCCCAAAAATAAGGGGCTTTCCCTTCTGAACAATCCCTGCATTCTGACAAGAGAAAAGACTAGCCAGTCAAAGACGAGAGCGAGAGAGGAAACTGAAGCTGAATGGAAGAGAGGCCACTTAGGAGCTTACAATGGGAGAATGTAGGACATGCACAAGGGATAGTCAACAGGCAGCAGTCGTCTAAATCACTCACCCACACACACACACACACACACACACACACACACAAAATCTGAGCTAAGTAAAATCAGCAAGTGGTTAGCCATAGATCTATTATGAAAGAACAAAACGTTTACAGAGGACACAGTAGATATTGCTGCCTACTTCATATACTTTTTGGAGTTGGGTTTGTTCTGTGCAAGTTAGGACAGTTAACAAAGAATGATTACTTATTACACTACTCTGTCTGTTTGAGCAACAGTATGTTCTGTGACCACACTTGATCATGTATAGTTCACTATAAACAAAACTAAGTCAAGTAGGAATTCCACTCAAAATGACCAGTGGCAAGAATGAAAAAATAACATTTCAACGAGACAAGGGCTCTGTGATGAAAGAAGGAATAACATAAACAAACCAGAGACTTAAAAGCATAGCGTGTTTATCCCAGTATAAAAACCACACTGTTACTGCGAGTTGCTGTCAAATCATTTTGGACCAGGCGACCGCCACATCCATAAATGATTTGCCATGTGACACCTGAACGTATCGCATCATCACATAGTGGCACAGAAAAAGAGCTAGCATGTCTGAAGTCAAGATCGATGAATGATTTTTAGTGGCGCAGGAATACATAGCCGAAAGCCACTGGGGCTCAAGGAAAGTGCTGAAAACTTGTACAGGCCTGGTGCAAAAGCAAAAGAGAAATGACAAGGGACTTTGCTGCAGAGTCCAGGCTTCCTCCCAAGATATATCCTAAGTAGCCGGCAAGAAATGTACACATTCATTCAGAGGCAAACTGTCTTACCTCTGCGCTTTTCTCCATCTCCTCCTGTATGTATGTGGATGTTAATCTGTGTGTCTCTGCTGGTTAAGTGTCAGTTTCTAGTCGGAAAAAGCTCTCTTCAAACTATTGGCAGCTCTTAAAGCAGCCGGGTATGCATGTGTGTGTGTGTGTGTGAGTGTGTGCGTGAGTGTGAGTATGTGTGTGTGTGTGTGTGGATACACTGTGAGAGCGGGACAGCAATGAATTTCTTCCCCATCGCTGCATCGGCAACTGCGGCAAACAAGTTCCCTGCCTCACCCCGCCCCAGAGAAGGGAGAGCAGCGGGAACCATGGTGCGGGAAGCTTTTGTGCCGCACGGACGACTAAAGAGGGGACACATAGCACGCCATAAAACCAGCATCAGTTCAATTTATACAACTATACATTTGTATTATAGAAGATAAGTATATATATATGCCAATGTAATATACAGTATGAACTGAACCATTCAACATGTAAACAGATTATCAAAACCCACACCAAAACTATTCTGTGCTTTATCTTGTTGCATATTAAAATGAATGGATTTGTATATATGTATGGGCGGTTTTTTAAATACAATATTTGTCTATTTAACCTGGGACAGTGCATGTCAATGAACTTTTCAAAACGCTACAGTAGGTCACTGCTCATTCACTCTCCACACTTGTTGATATTAAGCTACTTTTATATGGACAGCTAAGGATGGAAACAAGGCACAAAATCTGCACAAATACAGTAGGTTATACACTAGGCGTAGTTGAGATTGAACCCACAACCTTATTGTTTGTTATAAGGCATCCACTGTATCACCTGAGCCACTGTCTTATTGCGTCCTGTAAACCTGTTTGTTTTTAGGGTAAAACAAGTAATAATTTCAATAAGTAGAAAACATTACTCAGGAGTAAAGCAGTTTAAATGAGCTTAGCTCAATTGGTTAGCTGCAAAGTGAAGGCAACATAAGGCAGTTAGCCTATAAGGAAAGGGAACTTATCAAGTTTGCTGCAGGTGATCATAGATATAATAGAAGCCACAGAAAGGGTTGTCAGGAGCCACCTTAGCAACAGCAAAGCTTTGTCGTCCCAAGATGGCAGCTCTGCCTCTTTTCCTCTTTAGTCATTTCAACACTTTATACAAGGAAGTCTGGACAAATGGATAATCTTTTCTCAAGTAAGGTTCAGTACACCCACACTACAGTTCCAAAAGTGTTCGTTTGGCTAAATCTAAATGTAAAAACCATGTTAAGATGACAAAGTAAAGATTTACAAGTAGTAGTAATAGTTTATGTAACATAACAAAATAAAACATACATAGCTGAAAACTATTATTGCCATTGATTTGAGTCCTCGTTATGAATTAATCATTTGTTTAAAATCTGTTTTGACGGGTAGACAAATTGCCAGTAGTACACGTTAGCTGCCACTTGAGTGCGCCTGCTCTACGTATTAATTATTGTGAAACTTGTTGCAAAATAAATCTTTTTTTCTCCATTGTATAAAAGTTAAACATAGTGTACAAAATCTGTGTAAAAGTAAGAGAGATATGGCTTTTCGTGGAACTGAAAATGCATTGCTTCCAATGGCAGAATGCTCAAGTGTCCTGTCCTGACATGGCGTCCGCTCCTACGGAACGCGCTCTATAGGAATAGAATGAGAGTGAGGTATCCAGGATAAACTAGGACTGGGCAATTAATCGAACGATCAACAAATCGAGTCATGTGAACTCGTCAGTTACTTGGGAATCGAAAATCCACAGTCGATCCTCTGTCAGTAAAAAAACAGGTAAAAACATGTGGTTTTGAGCAGATGTCCGATTTAAGAGGATGAAATTGTAATATTATTTGTGTTAAATGGCACAGATTAAAAGACAGTATAGTTTATGTTCATAAAATCATTCCTAAAAGCCATTACTTTGTTTTTGGAAAGACCAAATAAAATTGAAAATTGAGTTCAATATGACAATAAAATCATGATTCTTTTTTCCCAATATTGCCCAGCCCTAATATAAACACAACGGATCATTTCCTGGATTATCACCACATGGCTTCAAGCATTTTATAACTCTGGACAAGGAAGACTGCCTAAATATTCAAGATTATCCAAAAATGAAAAGAAAACCACTTTACAACATGTGAAAAACTGGTTTCAGAAAACGGTTTGGTATTGCAAAAATTCACAAGTATGGGGATCATGGACAAGATTTGATCTCTGATGCCAAGTCATAGCTCAACAATTTGGCAACAGTTGCTAAGCAGACAATGCTTTTCAACTTTCTGCTGTGTGGGAAGATAATTATCTCGACAATTATCAACCGGTTATTGGACTTTTTGCAACTTTCTACTTTGCCTTACTTAGAAATGAGTCATCCTGTAATTCTGAGTAGGTTGAGGGATGTGGATTGACCATAAACCATCACAACACATACAGTACAACAGAAACAGGTTATTACAAATGTGATCCATGAAAAGCAGATGTGTCTGACACAAAATCTGCTAAAGTTTGCAGAATAAAAGCAGTGCAGTTATTGACACTTGATCTGGCAGAATCATATTCAGCAAAATAACTGGACCAGACACTGTAACACAATCACTCAGTTCATAGCTCACCACAGGTAAAGGTGCCATTAGGTTCTTTATGATTCATTCACTCTTAACTATGAAATTAGCTATATTACTGTATATCAACACATACATTTTATTCTATGTTTCAACAGGTTTCAAAGTCTATATAATCTTCAGATAGCAAATTTTAGATTAAAGGTGGGCTGCACACCATGTCGATGAAAGCACATTACCTGTATTCTTCCGGTATCCTTATCAAAAATACTAAAATATGTTCAGCTATATTTTGACTTGTGAACAGTAGAGGGAGGTAGGGAAGCAGAATGGGAACAATGCTCTCTTCTTGAGAGCCAGAGGGACAACGACAAAGGCCGAGGAAGGCGAAAAGCCGTGATTAAATCAATGATTAAGTTCAGTTTTCAATCGAAATAACTTTATATTTCAAGACTATTACATTTAACCACATTTAGTCAAGATGCAAGTTAGTTTAAGAAGATTTATTATAATCAGGATTTGTTTTCATTTCGGTGATAAGCATACAATATTACATTCAAAATACAGAGACAAAATTATATTATATTATATTATATTAATGAGAGACAGACATATCTGAGAAACTGGATTTATTTTGGGCATAGATGTGGCATCAAGATTCCTTCAGAGCAAGAAAATTAACTTAATTGTATGAAGTCTTTCTTATTCTGACTATATTATCTACCAGAGATGTCGATATCAAATAAGAGGAGAGATAAAGGACAGTATTTAAATTTAGTATTCAGTATTAAATCTTTCTAATGTTGTAGAATTGTATAAAGGACAATGGGCCTGCCTGATTTGGGAAAAAAATGTGTGACGAGTATTGAGATTGTGATTAGAAATTATGTTTAAATAATCCGATTCAGTTCAAAGAATTGACAAAAAGGCCTGACAAGCAAAAAATACCATGTATTTACACTCAGGCTATTACGATTATTCAACTAATTATGACTAATTGACTATAATTAAGTAATTGTAGTCATATTTTGATCATGGTAATTATTATCTGGACTATACAGACTCTAAAACACATAAAAACAAAGACGTAGGGTTAGGGGTTAGGCGTAAAAATATATATACACTTTATTTTGTATTCTCTATCTAGAAGCCTCCAGGCACCATATTTTATACCTTATTTGGTCCAGAATGTGTTTGAAAAGTCTCAGAGTACAATAGAAACAATAATTTGACTAATCGACAACTAAAATATTTGTTAAAAACAGCCCTAATTTCAAAACTTACTAAGCTATAGGGTTAGCCGTTTTTAATCAGAGAAAGAAGGGATATTTTGAAAATTATAGTACTTCAAAAATTGCAGCCTTTGCGATTTGCTAATTGCGTTCGGCCATTCAAAATGCTATTTAGATTCAATTGAGATTAATGCAGCCCTAAAGAGCAGATTCAAATAAAGTGTTACCTAATTCAAGATTTGATCAAATGATTGAAACAAATCCTGGAAAGGCTCGATTACCATAACGTCATGCAGTGGGGTAAAGCGTTTTGAGCTCTCAAGAGATAGCTTAAATATTAGGTGTGTGCATTGCCTGTCATCTGACAATACATTAGGGAAAGTCAAAACGAGGATTCCTTTTCGTCAGTACAAACTGTTTTGGTGAGTTCTCAAAGGCAGATACTATACACAGTACACTTTATCGATCAGATACCAAACTACTCAAACTATTTATATTGGGAATATCACTATTTACATACATTTAAATCAAGAGCCAAGTCGAGTCCTGTCACCTTTTTTAGGGATTTAATGCCAAAATCCTGTATATATCAGCACTGGAGCCATGTCACAGTCCACTGGATCAATAAACTCCAGTCCTAGCGGTATTCTTATCGGTGCTGAGGAATCAGGCAAAGATACGTCGCCTGCGCATATCAGCGTCGCTTTGACCATGCAGCGTGCGACTCCGGGTAGGAATTTAATCAACTAAAAAATCATAAACATGGCTCAAAAGGTCAGCCCTGCATTAATACAGGTTTAACACTGTGTGAATAAGCTTGAAACTCTAACCAGATGTCCCCATACAGTACTCAACTCCAGACAAACAGCCAATCTATTTGACACTGTTGTCTGATGTTGTTTGACATGAATCTCTTGCATTAATTATACAGTTGCTTCATTTAAAAAGCCAGAAATAGATTCAGGTGCAAATGAGATCAACCAAACACACATGAGCAGACAATATAAGCTCCAACTTTCTATTACTACATTGACTTACA
The DNA here is from genome assembly GCA_015082035.1 of Chaenogobius annularis. Classification (NCBI taxonomy): domain Eukaryota; kingdom Metazoa; phylum Chordata; class Actinopteri; order Gobiiformes; family Gobiidae; genus Chaenogobius; species Chaenogobius annularis. The sequence goes on along the minus strand of BJKM01000447.1, from coordinate 383,455 downwards.
TAACAGGCCAGGAAAAAAACAAAGACGAGCACAAAACACCACTTATACACCTGTGCTCCAGTCAACACTCTGCGTTAACTTAAAGCATCCAGCTACCACACAATGCTAACTTGACAACCCTTACCTGCATGTCTGACCTGAGGGAAAAGTAGCATGCAAAAAACATGGCAGAGATGTAGTAGTAACATGAAGGAAGCAGGCGGATAACTAACTTCTCCAAGGATTACAAGCGATGCAAAAAGCGAGACGCCACCATGTAAGAGCCAAGTGTTATCATCCCTGAGTCTTCTGGTGATAGCATGCTAAGGCAACAGGACTGCTTTTTATTCTGCAAGGAAATATCAAGTCTGGGGGAAAAAAAGCTTGATGCAAAGCTCCAAAGCAGCTCAGTGAGGCAGGCAGGCAGGCAGGCGGGACTGAGCTGACGAGATCGGGGGGAGAAGAGTTGTGCGCCTCATATAGAAAGGAACAGGCAATACTGGTAAACACGGCCATGTATAATATTGGCTGGCGGTAAAAAGAAGACACATGTGTACAACTGTAGGCTAAATGTGTATTTCCAGCTTGTTACACATCATCTTGGATCGAATATTCTCTGCTTTCACCATACTGTTACATAACTAGCAGTACTCCACATTGTCAGTCCCACAGTGCATTGCAGAGAGAATTGGCAGGGGCTCAGGACTCCGAATTGGCCTGCAAACAGCAAAAAGATAAAAGGCGTCTCATCTGTCCCATATTGTCATTGCTAAATTTAATTATTCTTTAAATGAATCCGAGCTGGATATGACTGCTCATCTGCACGCTGAAATTAATGCTTTGGCTGACAATGATTTACGCTACTGTATTAACAAGGTCTCAGTCAAATACACGCTAATGAGATTATTCAATCAGTTTAGGTCATGTCCAAGTAGCTTCAGTAAAGCGCTAATGAAAAGGCCGGTCTTCAATAAAAGGAAAAAGTAAAACAGTTGAGAAATAGGAAATATTGTGGTAATTGGAGACCTGGATTTCAAACCACTGCTGCCACATTCGTGGTTTAGTGTATCTAAGCCAATTAGTTTAGGAGTGGGATAGCACCAAAAGGTCAACCAGGGAAACTTTGGGCAAAAAATGATGTGGCATTGCTACATAATAGCGTAGTCTGGCAGGATATCAGCAAAGTAATGCTGATGTAACTTAAATTCTTAACTAAAAGAGAGTAGGAAGGACTTACGGAATTACACACGGCTGTACGTACGTGGGAGGATGCACCACTTGGTAAACTCAATGCAGCGGGAGGTATTAAAGATGTTGTATAGAATGTATTTTTGGTGCCAGCCTCCTTGTTACCGTGGTAACTGTCCATCGATTCTGCAGCATTACTTAACCAAGAAATGAACGGATACCCCCCACCCCTTACGTTTTGGATTTATCTTTTCTTCTGAGCGATGGGTTGAGCTGGGGGGGAAGAGGAGGTGGAGGAGGATGAGGGGAAAATGTAGGAGGAAATCTGGGGGTGGACGAGTGGGATGCAAGATCAAACAGCTCCGGATTGACTGGAGTTGACGTGCTGCTGTCTACTAGAAATACTACACAATTCTTAAACGTTCTCTAAGATAGTTATATAACTCTCTGGCCTTTTTTTATGTCTATGCATCTACTGTATAATGACGCTATGGGTAGAAGTTATAACACTATGACAGATATTTATGCATTGATGATAATATATTTCAAGTGAAACCACACAAATTTCAGTCTATGCTTTTTATTAGTAAATGTGTTGGGATTATACTTAACCCTGGTCATAGATTAGAAAGGAGGTTGCACTAAACATTCCCTAGTGACCTTGTCATGTGAATTAATCCTTGGGTTGTGACTTTTGGTGCAGCAGTAATCTAAGAGCCTTAGAGTTCAGAAGTCACAGCCCTGTGTGTACTTAGTGATGCACAAAGCTCAACTGGAGAAGAATCATTGGCATGGGCAGACTCTTATCGTAATGGTAAGTGACAAGAGGGGTTGACAGGGAAAGTTATCAAACTCTGAAGTATAAAAAGTATTTTTATGGCATACCAGTAAATCCAGGATAATGACACCGTTATATTGATTCAAAGTTGTCCTTCTCACAGGGATCACTGATGCAACCTATTATTTTTATTAATTAATTTAACCAATCATTTGTTTATCTAATTTTGGGTCTATATTCAGATAAACTAAACATTTATATTATTTTAGAACTAACCAAACATAATGAAGTATCTGTGGGTTTCAGAATGATGAGAGATGTTTTTGTTTTTCAGTCAATTGAGATAAAATCTCTTTTTTGAGGGAGACCTGGCCAAGAGGCAACTCAGCAGACAGTCAACAACACTAAAACAGACTTATAAAATCAATTTGTAAAATGTCTAAAACAGGTAAAATATCCAACTCAAGAATAACGTCTGCACATTTCACCTAAACTCTTTCTACGTAAAGACTTACAAGAAATCAGGGGAATCAGTTCCAATAGCTGCAAAGAGTTTAGAATGTTGTTAAACAGGAGCCGCAGAGAGGAGTGGGAGTTGTACCCACTGCTTGCTGGAGCCATGAGCTGACACATATATGAGGGCTGTTGCCATAGAAATTAACCATTTAAAACTAAATATTATATCTTGTGAATGGGAAAAAGTCCTCAAGTTTCAGGTAGATGAAACCCATGAATAAAAAATGCATGTATTTATTATTTCACCAAGAGTCTGTGCAACTGCTGAAAGCGCAGGGCACGGAACTCTAAAGAAGAGGTGTGATCGTGCCTAAATATGAGGTGGAGTGAAGTAAATTGAGGGGGTGGTGTGGTGCATTCTGTGAATGGCAAGAATTGTAACTAATGAACTTCAAAACTAGGGCCCTGAAAAACATAACATGCAACACGCCCACAAGATAGTCATACTAACACCATCATCATACGCATAAATAAGACAAATCATAAATGATAGAATAATGAATAAAGTTCAATTAGGACACATGATTTCAGCCCAACATTATCGGTTATCGGAAAAAGGTGGCTTGCCCTCTCCAGGTGGGTGGGGAGTCCTTGCCCCAAGTGGAGGAGTTTAAGTATCTCGGGAATAGAGATATGACAGGCGGATCGGTGCAGCGTCTGCAGTGATGCGGTCACTGCATCGGACCGTTGTGGTGAAGAAGGAGCTGAGTCGAAAGACAAAGCTCTCGATTTACCGGTCAATCTACGTTCCTACCTCACCTATGGTCATGAGCTTTGGGTAGTGACCGAAAGGACAAGATCGCGGATACAAGCGGTCGAAATGAGTTTCCTCCGCAGGGTGGCTGGGCGCTCCCTTAGAGATAGGGTGAGGAGCTCAGTCACACGGGAGGAGCTCGAGTAGAGCCGCTGCTCCTCCACGTTGAGAGGAGCCAGCTGAGGTGGCTCGGGCATCTGTTCCGATGCCTCCTGGACGCCTCCCTAGGGAGGTGTTTCGGGCATGTCCCACCGGGAGGAGGCCCCGGGGAAGACCCAGGACACGCTGGAGGACTATGTCTCTCGCTGGCCTGGGAACGCCTCGGGATCCACCCCAGAAGATGGATGGATGGATGGATGGAATTATCGGTTGATTTAGGTCACTGAGAGCTGATGCTTTGTACCCGCTGATCCACTCGTGTTCCCCAGTTCACAGCACAGCCTGCTGAAGCCCTCGAGCCCCGTTGGACAAACTACGTACAAACTTAACTCTGTGTTGGGGTAAAAGTGTCTGAAATTGTCACTCTGTGTGCGTCAAAAAGCGCGTAGAAGGTATTTGTGTGTGTTTGTTTGGAGATGGCTTTTACATATGCCGCACCTCAGGGCACGCATCCCTGAACAGCCCCGTGAGAACAGACTTAGGTCATTTTAACCACTGCCCAGCTCTGGACCACAATGAGTCAGTGCTGAGCCACGGTACCAGGAGAGGAAGAGGAGCGGCTTGAGCGAGAAGCCCACTGCGGGTCAGGTCACGCAGAGTGCACCGAGTGGATTGAGAGTCTGCCTCGTGTTAAATAGAAATGTATAAAGCTACGCTGCATGTCCAAGAAGCCTTTTAACCTCTTTTGACACCATCACATCCAAACACTTGAGCAGTGCATGGCGTTACGCATCTGAGTGAGCGCGAGTCAAAAAAGGTGCTTGTAGAACGTGGCGAGGAAAGGCAGTGTTTCTGGTGTAACAAGACAGACCCATGAAGTGGCGAATGAGCCTTGGACAGCTCGTTCAATCCACTCCTCTTCCTCTCCTGGTACTGCGGCTCAGCACTGACTCATGAGCCATTGTGGTCCAGAACTGGACAGTGGTGGAAGTGACCTCAGTCTGTTCTCAAGGGCCTGTTCGAAGATGACGCCAAGTGCATGATGCCATCGCCAAACGAGCGCATACATGAATTCCTTCGTGCTCTTTGCCACACACACACACACACACACACCGTGACAATTTCAAACACTTAAGCACAAAAGTGACATAAGTTTTTCTTTTTGTGTGTTTTGCATCAGAAAAGAGGCAGGGTTTAGTGAGCTGCAGGGGAACACATGGATCTGGGGCACAGAGCGCATCAGCTTTTGATAACATCAATCAGCCAATAATGTTAGGCTGAAATGAAAATACAAAATCTACAAATCCAAATTGACAACTTTTGAATTGGGTTTTTGTGTAATTTTGTTTAAAACTCTCACGCTCATTTCTTGTGCGGAGCGTGCGCATTCTGTGCTCAGCGCCTCCTGGTTCTGGACCTGGTTTAGTCTTAGTCCGGGCAGACTGGGAAAAAGCCCACGGACACGCTCCATTCACCAGGGGGGAAACCGAGCTCTTGTGCTGACCACCGTGCGTGGTTCTGTCCTCGAACCCTCCGGACGATGAAGCATTCCACCGAGCACTAAGGTGTCCAGCTGTGCGTAATGGAGCAGTGCTGCACGCGACTCAAGCAGTCTTTGTTGTCCTGGACCTGGCCTTGGTTTAGTCCGGTTGGATTGGGACAAGCCCTTCGCAAGGGCATATGCTCCAGTCCCCGGTGGTAATTTGGATTGAGTTTGAGGAGGGGAAAGTACCACACGGTTACGCACAGTTATCTCCTGTTCACATGAGTCGGAGCCACGGAGAATGTCAAAGTTGAATCTATGAGACACTGTGAAGAGGCAGCGAGAATTGTTCTCAAGCTCTTTATTTTGTGCATACAGGGAAAACAGGCGAAACAGCTTGTTGTCCTGAATGTTCGTGAGTTTGTCTTCCTAAAGTTTAACTGATGTAATTGAATGATATCAGCTTTAATTATATTTGTACCAGTTTACAAATAATGAGGAAGTAAACGTACCATATGTAAAATATGATCTATGATATAAATAAGATAGCTGCCTAGATGAGAATATCGTCCAAAGTTCACTAGAGCTCAATTTCATCTCCGTGGAGTGGAGTGTATATGTCAATGCATGGGCTTTTTTCCCAGTCTACCCGGACTAAACTGAGATTAAACCAGGTCTAGAGCCAGGAGGCACCGAGCAAAGCCCGCACCACAGTTCGTGCAACAAATCTCCGCTCATGAACATTGTTCTCCGCAATTGGGCCTGGTACCGGGACTAATGCGGGTCATCACAGCAATCCATTGAAGAATCATACATGGTCTTTCTCGCTGTTTCACTACTGTCTTTCCCTGTATATGAGGCATAACTGCAAACATCTCCCACACAGGTGATGTCTTTGATTGCCAGAGTTATCCGTCATTGGCTCAAACGCTATCACCATATATGGACTGGCACCATCCCACTCCAGCCTACAGCCGCCAAGTACAGCGTCTTTATGCAAGCGTTGAGCAAGACCTGGCCAAGGCTCTCATTAACGCTAAGCGGCAAAATACGGCCCTGAGCGGCAAAATATGTCCTTGAGTGTCTTCTTATTGTTTTCTAAAACAGTGATCTATATGTACTATATGTATGTACATAAATATACATATATACATATAC